>PNEQ01051723.1:0-48021 GCA_003012365.1 Medauroidea extradentata
GTAAAAACTATTAAATTGTAAAAAAAAAAAATTGACATAATTGTATTTATGCGTACAAATAAATATAACTTGATCAATTTCATTGTGATTTCCAATTACTTCCTTCTCTATATACATCCAAATCTATTAAACAAATGAAATTAAAATTTTCTTTTGAAAAATGATACCATTCCATCAGTATTTTCTTAAGACGTTGTCATGTTCAACTATCGTCAGTAAACCGACTTTACAGACAACCAATTTTTTTTTATACTGAGATAGGTCAAGGGTGGCTTGCGAGGTCGCAAGCTTTCGTGAGCGGTAGGTAATGTCACGACGCTAATTTTCGGGCTTTTATTTATTTATTTTTTTTGTTTTTTCTTCTCATACATTATCGAAATAGGTGGTAAAGTTACTTTGGCTTGTAATTTTAAAGAGTATTCAGTTCTTGGGAAGTCTTTGCTTTACATTTAGGATTGTGGAAATCTAGAATGTTCTCAGACAGTCTGTCAGGTAGAGTTTTTGTTGTTCACTGTTCCTGGTAGCCTGCAGAGTTTGTTGCACTGCAGTGCTAGTGAATTCCATTGCGGACAGTGTACCGGTAGCGTGTGTAGGCCGATGGCCTTGTGTTAGGTTGTAGGTAGGTGGGGGGTGTGGTGATGGATGTTTCGGTGTCGCCGGGTGGTCGCGTGCTGTGGGTCCTTCTGCTACCTTCGGCGTGCGGCGGCCTTCCGGGGACACTGGACGCCTCTGTCAACACTCCCCCGCTCCCCTGTCCCACATTCCATCTGTTAGTAGGGCCGACGGACGGGCTAGAAGTGCACTACAGCACATTTCTGTCGTTCCGCTATCGGAAAGTCCCTCCCGCCCGTGACGAATTTAAACATATAAGGAGGTGAAATGACCTTTAAATGTGTTTCCCATTAACCATTGATATGAATCGAGTCCTTCGTTATAAAAAGTTGGTATTCACTTCAAAATATTGCTTACGTAAATACTAAGAAAGCAGTTTTAGGATTTTTTGAAATTTGACTCCCAACCAGTAAAAATGGGCAAAATGTGATTTTATGTATCGTCTATATCTTTGAAATACAATTGACTCGTGATTTTTACTTCAATTAGTTACGCATAATAATGGCTATGTCAGGACTACAAAACGTTTCGAAAGTCTTAATTTAAGGGGTTGAAAATACGTGAAATATATTTTCGATTATTCCTCCATATATTATGCCGATTCAGTCGAGATATCGAAGTGCTCTTTGTTTTTGATTGATAATTTTTGTAAATATCCCAAATACCATTAATTTTTTTTCCGAATACGGCCCCAAAGAGGTTAAAAGAGAGGGTAAAATGTGGTTTCGATTCACAATCGATATATATAGATTCCATTGATTTGTATATAACGACGTGATTTTTGTTTAAGATTAATGCTTGCTCAAATGCCTGAAAATAAATGTTATCATTTTTCGAAATTCGCCACCATAGGAGGTGAAATGGGGTGAGTGAGAGGTTTTGGTCAGCGCTTAACAGCGAGGTCTTTAACGCTGGTGAAGGGTGATATGATGTGAGTATGGAGCAGCGCCGGAATTATTTCTGCAAAACATTATCCCGCCATAACTGCCTAATGGCACTTAACTTCAGAGAAGATTTTGAAAAACAAGTACCTTATTGAGGGCTGCATCACCAGTGGTTGTGCTCGGGGGAAATCAGTCTTCATACCACGTAAACTGCGTATTTCATTCGATTACCCCTTTACATTTAGAAGTCGTCTGTATTACCCCACAGCGTCAACTTTGCTGTGACTACAAATAAGGCCCAGTTGAAGTCGCTCTTAGTGGCAGGGACAAACTTAAGACTACTTTTCGCGTGGACAGCTATAGCTACGTATCCTGCTGCAGAGTTAACTCAACTAGCAGCTTTTTCATTCTAAAAATATTTGAGAGAATTATATACAATAGGTTATCAACCATCCTAACTACAAACAAATTAATTAGCAAAGAACAGAGTGGTTTTCAAAAAGGAAAATCTACCATCTCAACAATCTTTCAGTTAACAAATAATATAATATAATTACTTGACAAGGTTCACTATGCCTATGGCATTTTCTGCGATTTGTCAAAGGCATTTGATCTAGTAGATCATTATATATTACTTTATGAGTTAGATGAAATAGGAGTTAAGGGTATTGCACATCAACTTTTAGAATCATACTTACGAAATAGATTACAGTTAGTTCAAATAGTAAGTGAAAATACAGAAATAACATCTAGTTGGAAGAATTTAAAGACAGGTGTTCCGCAAGGAAGTATACTGGGGCCACTGTTATTCTTAATATATATAAATGATCTACCAAACAATATCAAAAATGGGAAAATAACATTATTTGCAGATAACACCAGTCAGGCAACCTCCGGATCCACTATAGATAATCTCAGACTTGCAACAATACAATCATTATTATCAATAGAAAATTGGTTCCAGTTGAACAGACTTGTAATGAATGTTGAAAAAACTCAATGTATACAATTTACTAAACGAGGAGGAGATAATATTCAAATTCTACAAAATTATAATAATAAAAAGATTTAAGAAATAGATGTTGTAAAATTCTTGGGTTTACATATAGACAAAAAATTAACGTGGTCTGACCAAATAAGAACATTAGAATGTAAACTCTCATCAATTTGCTATATGTTACGGGCTTTAAGGACCTGACGAACTGTTCATTTTGCCTTTTTCCATTCGTCCATGACGTAAACAACCCACAAAATAATAACATTGTACCTAGAGTATGCATTACATATTTTAAAATTTGTTAAACTAAGTGAAGACATTTAGTTGAAAAATGAAGATGTCCATCAACACAGTACAAGAAATTCTCACAAATTAAGGGTGGTACAACATAAAAGTAGAATTTTTGAGGGAGATCTTTATAGTGCTGGTTTTAAATTGTTTAATAATCTACCAAAAGAAATGACTAATCTAAAACATTTATAAAATATTTGAAATAAATGTTTTTATAGTATACAGGAGATACATAATTATATAATTAAAACGAAAACTTTAAAAATAAAAATAGAATAAGTTTGTTAATATAAAAATACTTTGATTATTGGTTAATTGATTAATTATTGTAGCATTTCATTATAAGTTATTGTTAACTTTATGTATATTGTTTTTTATGTGTGGTGTATAGGATGACTAGATCCCTATATACTGTATTGTCTTTGCAGTATTGTTTTATGTACTGACCTCAAACTGACAAGCCCAATACTCAAAGAACAAATTAGTTAATTGTTTTGAATCTCAAGGGGGCAAATAAATAATTAAAAACACTTGATGACTGAACCACCTATCTGGTGTACAAAAAGGTTTTTCAATTAAAGCAAATAATATCTGCTTTAAGTAACACACGCGAGCAAAGCCGCAGGCGACACATAAGTTGTCACATATTTGAGAGGAATATATGTAATTTACCTCCCACATAAAGGTATAGTTTTATTATTATGCGTTTTCATTTGAAATTAATTTTACTATCCGACAATCTCTGCTCGACAGTTTTACGGATGTTAAAAATTATTTTCTAATAAAAACACAAGTATTTTTGAAATTCGGTTATTACAGAGGCCTAGATATATTCATATTAAAATTATGGAAATGACAGGTTTTCATTTTTGTAGAATTTGTGGTTTCAATCCCTTATTTTTCTAAAATCTGTTTTTAATTTTTTACTCAAAAGTAAAGCATAATAGCGCATAGTGCTATATAAATGAAAGTCCGCTGATAAAATATCTACTCGGTAAAAAATAAATCATCGATTTTTCATTAGTAGTTCAGATTTTATTGACGATTAGTATTCCAGTCGTCCGCTAGACGTAGTATCTTTTCATACCCCGTAAGGGCGTTCACGTGGCAAAAATTAATAATTTTATATTTGTACGGCATAGTGTTCGATTTATAGACGTTACATTTGCCACTTGTCAATTATTTTTTGCTCTCACAGTCTTCCCATGGCGGCATGATAAAGTAAAAATTTGCAAGTTACGGCAACATAGGAATAACAAAAACGGAGTGACTTACTCGAATGAAATAATTCACACTGAAAGTAGATTTTATGGGCTATATGCTAAAATATTTAAAACACACACAATTAAATTCCTTTCTACTTTTTAAAAAAATTCTGAAAATTATTTACTTTATTTATGGTGATTTTTAAAAAAGACAAAAAGACTGCGTTGTGTGTTTATAAATATTTTAGCACAGGACCCATAATATCTCATTTCAGTATAAATTATTTCATTCGAGTAACTCACTTGGTTTTTGTTGTTGTTATGTTCCCGTAACTAGTAAATTCTGACTTTGACACGCCGCATTAGGAAACTATGTGAGCTAAAAATGTTTACAAGTGGAAAATGTAGTCACAAGTAACGTCTATAAAACGAACACTATGTCGTGCAAATATAAATTTATGAATTTTTGCCACGTGAACAGCCTTAAGTTGTGTCAACTGTTCCGTTGCGTTGAGGTCCATATAATACGAAATTTCGAAGTTAAAGTTATTGATGTTTTATTCACATCAGTAGGCCTGCAACTAATGCGTACCGATACATGTAGTGAATGTGTCCATGAACGTGCTGTTCCACCTCAGAACACACATAAATATATCTTCAGGTTACGGAATATTGCAAGCCATTCAATTGTTGGCGAGGCTGCTGCTTATCTGTTATCCTCTTGTGGCGATGATACCTGACTTTCAGGAGTACAAGCCTGAGCAAGACATGAAGACGTTCCTGAAGCACAAGGGTGCGGAGACGTGTTGAAGACGATTCAACGTTACAAATTACAACTGCAGGCTGGACTGTCGCTTCAACCTTAAATACTTGTGAATACACAACTAGGCAACAGATTGGAAATGTAAGATTCCTAACATTTTTAACGACATATTCTCCAAAATCCGTCATTACAGCTCGCTTTCGAAAGTGCCCATTAAGGGCGTGATTTACAGCAATTTTTATCACCATGTTTGTATTTTTATATTTCTACCAGATAAGTTTTTTCTTATTTTAGACACAAAATGTGACTATGTTTTTCTCTCATAAATTTTTTTATCTCCCATAGTTTTTGCGTAATAGCTCGTTAAAGTCAAAATTCGCATGTTACCCTCTTAAGGACGATTCACCTACCAAACTAAAAAAAATTCACAGAGAATAAAGATGTTGTAGGCTACAAGTTTAGCCATGTTAAACCACAAAATAAAATACTTTTGTACTTTGAAAAAGTATTTACTTTTTAAAATTTTTATTTTAAATGTTAGCATTTTTATTTAAATGTAAAAAAGAAAATATTCTTGGTTTCGTGTACGAGAAATTGTAGCCTGCGACATATTTATCAACACTGAATTTTTTTCAGTTTAGTATGTCAGTTTGGTAACGTGCAAATTTTGACCGTAACGAGGTATTACGCGAAAACTATGAGAGATAAAAAACATTTCGTAAGAGCAAAATTTAGTCACATTTTGTGTCTAAAATAAGTAAAATAATTATGGTATAAATATAAAAATAAAAATTTGGTGGTAAAAACTGATGTAGCCGCACTCAACAGTTCGCAGATGGGTCAAAATCTCGACTGTATGGCCTTCGCCCTTATTACTTGTCTTTTCAAGTTACGTTTTATTTCCACTATTGCTTGCGTCGATGGATTTTCTTTCCTGTTCCCCAAACGAAACACTACATGGGTATGCTGAAACGCAAAGTCATTTCTGGGTCGGTTCACTTATTTTTCACACACAGCCATAGTCCCTGACAGACACGAAGATAACACCATTGGTCGGGGATCTCTGGAAGCAATCAGTATACCATTCTTTCGTACCGCCACCTTCTTCCTAGAGCAAGAATAATTACCGTATCTTTGCGGACCCTACAAGTGAAGGGAAATTAATGTACTACAGGTTCTATACAATCAAAAAATGTTTTATACATTTTCCAATAACATTTGTAGTACCGTTTACACATATCTCCATTTTACTTCCTGAAATAATACTGTTAGATGTCCTACTCAATGTTATTTTGGAGTTTTCAGGATCGAAAAAAAAAAAAAAAAAAAGGCGATATCCAGAGGAAAAAGTATTTCCCCCTTTTGTACTGCATTTGGACTGGAAGCATATTCTACAGTGCCTAAACAACAGTGATAGCATGTAATTTACAAACATGAATTAAGTTTTTTTTTTTTTTGCTCTTTTGTGTGTCTGGTGAGAAGGCGAGTAAGCGTTAGCCAACTCTCACCAAAGTCAAATGATATCTTTTACCAAAACTGTGCTTCACACACAATTTTATCGAGGAAGGAAAACTTATTATTCCACATCCACAGTATTTTCCGGGAAGTGATGTGACAGTTCGCTTTTGTCGCTGACGATTTTCCGTTGTACGTACATTATGGAAAGCTTTCCTGGTGAACCTAAGATAAGATCTCCAAAACTTAAACATAGTACAGACTTCCCAGGATGTGCCGCGTTGTGGAAAGCAGGTTCGGCACTTCAGCTGGCGTGTGGCGAATCTTTATAAAGTACGCGATGATGATCCCTGACACGGTTGAAGAAATAGTTCGCACTTATGTGTGTGTGGTTACACAACTTTCTTCGCAAAAGTTCTACATCGTACCTCAAACCTATAATATAGGCGGTTCGAGACAAAGTGAGCACTCAAAAAAAGTCCTGCTAAAGTTCTATTTTCAGCCAATTCGTATCTTTCCACGCGTAACAGGTAACGACGGGACATGTATAACATCTCTGGACATGTCACTTTATGTTTGCGCGTACAAGATAAATTGTACAGACGATATGAATCTATGCAGTATAGTTTAAAAAAAGTTAATTAAATATATAAAATACTTTTACGTTGATTTCGATTGATTTTGTTGCTGTATTGTTGCATTTAAATAAGAAAACACATGGAACTATATCGCGTAATTTCGCTGCCAACCGTGCAAGTAGTTATGCAACTATAGTTAATGTTGAATTATGTGCAGTAATGGCTAGTTATATTTTCCAAAGGTTACATTTTTAGTGCTCACTTTATCCCAAATGACCTATACCCGACATGCTGCATATGTAGACTTTGATTATGCGACGGACGTGAAAATAATTGTGCGAGGAAGATATTGGAACGTCACCGGCACTACAGACCTCAAAATAGTTAGATTAGCTCGATTAGATGCTAAATCCCCTCCTCCCCCGATCCTCTCCAACGGCCCTAACAAACCTTTTCACGAATAATTTCACAATTTCACTAGCAATAATGGACGAGTCACGTGCCAAGATAAGTTCGTTTAAAAGTCTAGTAGAACAGTTACATTGAGGTTCAACATACAAAATAACGTTTTTAATGTTTTATTGTACACTCAATTACGATTTTACGCATCAGAATATTTCTGACGAATACAAAATTACTTTGTTGAAAACACCTATAATTTCACTATCAATGTGAAATGTGCGTTATGACTTTCCACAATTACTACATTGATTTATGTATCATAAGATTTACTCTGTACCTATCACACAATTCACTTCAGTTACAAATAAACCAATATTTTCCTGGTCGAGGTTTCACAACCTTTATTGTAACTACGCTTTACCCAAAAATTAATTAACGATGATTCAAGTGTTAATATAAATATGCATTTCTTTATTTGTGTATGTAGGCCTACGAGAGTAGCTGCCAAGCGAGGTGGCACAACATTAATACGCTGGACCCACATTTGGAAGGTCCCGGGGGTGATTCCCGGCTCCGGCCATATTTATTTCGGTTTACCAAGTTTTTTGAAATCGCTCCAGGTGAATGTTGGGATGAATCCTCAATGCAGGCCCTGACTGTCTTACTTCCTCTTTCTCCAGGGCACATCTACCAAGGCTGTGAAGTCGTTTCGGACTACATAAAACATGCACTATAATATAATGTAATATAATATAATGTAATATAATTTAGTATAGTATAATACAATATTATATAATGTAATATAATATTGTAGCCTTGCCGGCAATAATATAATGTGTAATACTATATTATATCATGATGTAATATAATTATATAATGATATAATTATATATTGATATGATATTATTATTCATAGCGTAGTATTGTTATATAATAAATTTTACTTAATGCTACAAATGTTATTTGTTTTAAAGACTTTTATCTGACATTATACTCTTGAAATTTATACTTTTTGGACTCAAAATAGTTAACCTTTCATATAGGCACGCATGTAATATCTTGTATATTTATCACACATGAAGGTAAATTTAAACAATTAAGTGGTAACTTACCACCAGAAATAATGGCGCACGCAGTTCCCAAGTGTAAAAATTCGGGTTGACTGTGCCAGGAATAAAACCCAATCGCGGCCCCAGTTGAACGCGTGAAATCGAACTGATAAAGTGCCAAAAATTGTGGCGCCCATGTTTGAGATAGTCACTAAAATATTTTTGTAACGAATGTGTGCGTATGCATGTGTATATGTGTATATATATATATATATATATATATATATATATATATATATATATATATATATGTGTGTGTGTGTGTGTGTGTGTGTGTATGTGTGTGTGTGTGTGTGTGTGTATATATATTACTTTTCACTCTCAACATGTTACTGTTATTGTAAATATTACTTATTTATACTGCTATAATACAACACAACAATAAGAAAATGTTTTTCTTTTTCCATTCTAATAATTTTTTTCATCAGTGCGTAACATTCGTTAAAATTTTTGTTATAATTTAGGCCACATAACACGACCTAATATATAAGAGTGTATTGCATTTATTTACAGAATTCGTTACCTTCTAATTAGGTGTCATTTATTTAAAACTGTTACGTTTCTTACACTTTTATCAGTGGTGAAAGTTTATCAGCACATTCAACAAATACGTCATATAGGATGGAATGTAAATGGTGTAAAAGATCGTACTTACTTGCCAATGAAAATCAAAACCATTTAGTATAGCAACCAATCCTTTATTGTCAACAGGAAGGGCATGAAAACACCGTGGAGGTTGTTGATGTACATGTGAAGTGACGATACGTCATCTACTACGAATAGAGCATTGACCTTCCGGATTCTACTCAGATTCATAACTGTAACGATGCAGGGTTGACGGACTACCATCTGAACGTAATACGTTGGAAACATGGAGTCTGCTCGGTTATTATGGATCTATTTATATACCTATACGCCTGTAGCGACTCGTCGTAGTGAATATAGAACCAGAATGACATAATCAAAATGTCACGTATCCGAACACGTTTATACACGCTATTACTGCGATGCAAGCACTCGAAGTTAGAGCATTGTGCCATTGCCAACAGGTAGGCAACCCATGTAGCATGTAGTACATTGTGGCATGCTTCCAGTGACCACTAGCGATGTACAACCATATTACCAAGAGATAAACAACATACATGTCAACGAGGAAGGAGGGCATATTTAAGGATCTGTCCCAGCACTAGCATGGAGTAATTTCGGAAAATTTTGGAAAATCCAAATCAGGATTGTCGGAGTCAGGTATCGAACCTTTGAACTAGAACTCCCTATGCGAGGTGAGTATTTAAATAGAGCGAGGAATAACACAAATAAAAACAAAGTTAAAATCAATCAATAGTATTTACACTTATAAAAGTATTGTACGCAGACTAAAACTATTATTTACACAATTATGTACAATATCTCGACTTGATATTTATGTTTGCCCACTAACCTAAATTAGTTAATATGTAAGTCTCCTGTAGAGACGTTTGTACCGCAGTGAATCAAATGCCATACAAAATGTTTTCCTTAGTATTTCTGTGCATGAAACATAATATCTGTTACAGTCTACATAATTATTTATATTATTATATTATTTAGAAGTACTGCAACTTTATAAGGGCTTTGCTACACAATAGTGAAAGCACCTGCATATATCGTGGAAGATGTTAAAGAAAAAAGACGAGTACAGTACGGAAAGCCAAGGGCAACACGGTATATGTAGAAATCAGAGAGTATTCTATAAAAAAATTTACATTGAAAAAAAAAATCTGATTACAAATACTTTTTAGCTCATATACGGAATTGTTTTATCTCATTCTTGGTTTTCTACACGACATAATGCGACACAGAAAAAACGGCAATGTGGTGGTGTCACAAAATGTTTTGTCAGTACGGACTTCACAAAAAATTTTTGTAGGACCTCGGAATCAAACGTAGAGCCTCTGCACCAAAGTCGGCCGCTCAACCAACTGAGCCACGGAGGTCTGCATTGCTACTGAGCTACGGAGGGTCGGCCCCTGATGCAAGCGCCCGGACGTATTCTTCCACAAGAAGCGCATAGTAGCGAGTTGTTTATATCCAGTAAGATAAGGAAAATACTTGTAGATACTCCGGCAGTGTCACTAGGCAGCCGGGAGACAGGCAGCCAGTGAGGTCCTGTCAGTGGTAGAGAAGAGATCAGTCATGGCAGTGATGGAGGTAGTGTTGTTACTATTGCACATGTCGGCGGCCTTCAACATAGACACAAGACACGCCGAGATACTGCAGGGACAACCACATTCTTACTTCGGCTTCTCCGTGGCTCTACGAGGACTTCCTGGCCCTCAACTCTCCAGGTACTTACTATTACGTCAACTATCCTGCTTCATTCAAGTGGATTTACTCAGTCTGGTTTATTTAAATTTCTTCGATCACCATGCTATGAATAAACACTTGTAATACTGTTCAGGGTTTTAAGGTCGGGAACCAGAAAAAGTGTACATAATTTTACCTGAATACTTTTCTGGTAGCGGCACCCGATGCACATTGTTACGTGTCATTTTACATATATCACATGTCATATTCGTTTCGTGCCTTCAGTTAAGTTTAAAGTCAATTCAACTACAGGTTAGAAAGATCAATGTTCAAAGTTTGTCACAGGGAAAACTTCTGCCACTTGAGCTCTGGTGTCGCTAATGTATGCAAACTGACCAATCACAGAGCGTGCCTGAATTTTAAGTTACATAAGTTTATAATTTAAAACGCGACATTGGTTAATTTTCACTTTAAAATTACGTGAAATAACTTCTGTCATTTCCAAGTCTATTTAAATTTAATATTTCTACGGTTTCGCATTTTTCTAGTTCCTAAGCGATAACAATGAAACTAGCGGCAAAAATACATCCTTTGCCAAACTCCCCCATAAGAAAACACATTTTCTTTCCAACATGTGCTAGACTTAACCTTACTTCAGTTTTACTTCCAAGTGGTTTTGTTTATGTGTGTTTGAATTATTTTTCGCGCCAAATGACTACTTACGTCTGCTAACGGTCGCACAAGCAGGGTAGCAAGGAGTTGATCGAGAAGCTACTCAAGTGAATACTTTGGCGCGTGTAAACTTTACTCTGGGTAACTATTAGTCTTCAGAAGCTGACATTTTGTAATCGTACCTACTCTACCCTTGTTAGCCTTGTGCCCAAACACCTTGAATACATTTGACCTTTTTAGTTGGTAGGGATTCTAAGTAAGATTACTAGAGCCTGGTAGATTTGGTGAAAAGATTTTTGCCCCACTTTGTTTCAGTGCCTTACGTGCACACCTGCAGCTCAACTTCATGATTATTGGCAGAGTGTTGTTGTGCAGAGTTATTATTCAGTTGTCTGTGCCAATCAGTACACGGATAACTGTGGCACCACACGTATGTGATTTGCGGGTTTAACCTCCAGACTACTCCTCCGGGCTATTACGTACGCCTCAACTGTGTTTCTGACTCGCAGTAATAAATGTTTGTTTTGCAGATGCTAGTTACCTTTCGTGTGCATGCGTAACGTCATAAATCGGTTCATATATTGCAGATAAAATTATTACGTGACCGAATTTGTTTATTTTAAGAAATTATACACTACGTCAATTTATTATTTGCACTTTGCATGGGATGAACACACGCAAACTGTTTTTTTTTTTTTTTTTTCAAATCTTACTGTGCATAATATATATCTATAGTCATTACAGACACCGCTTTGTGGCGTCTTATGAATGTAGTTAATAAAAGTCGGACTGAAATTTATTTAATTGTTGAGGAACACCCAACTCCAAAGAAATCGGGGGGTCCTGAAGTCCTGCTCCGGGAAATTTTGGGGTTCCAAGGGACAAGATGGGGTTATTTAAACATTTCTCATTCCTAAAGTATACTCTGGTCGAAATAACTATTTTTTTTTTCAAAATGTTTTTGAGTGAACAGATTTAGAAAAGAAAAAAAAACATTTACCTCATGTACATGTTGGAGCCTTATACACACAACAAAATAATGCATTTAAATACCAGGAGAAACCTGAATGTTAAACTTACAAGCTGCAGTAGCAGTATGAATGTTCCACACAACATAAAAAATTGACTGAAATAAACTTTCATTCGAATTTATTGGTTTGTGGACATACTTCATTGCTCATGTTTTGTTGACCAAACTTGTATTGAAAGACAAAGTGACAAACTACAAAAAACACAGAAAACGCAAGAAAAAAGAATCCCAGATGAAGTTCATCTGGGATTGTGCTTTCTTGTGTTTTCTTACTATAACAGTACACAAATGTTGTGCATTATTTGACAAACAATTGGTTCATTGTTTCAGAAGACTGCTTTCTCCTCCCGTTCACTTTTGCCACACAGACAGCAGCAAAAATAATATCGACATTGATAATACGATACATATATGAAGTTACAAAATACTTGTGTGAGTGTGTGTATGTGGAGGGGGGTTCGCGACGTGTGTATTTACGTAAAATTGTTTATATTTATCTTGATTAATAAAAGTTTATGTTCTTTATTACATGTATAGGATAAACATCTTCCTCCGGTTCGAAGTTTTCGCTGGCTGTGTTTTACCTAGTAGTTTGAATGTACAAACACGCGTTTCATTTTTCCTAATTTCCATTCTAACTCCAAGAGAAACAATATCAGGGGATACATAAGTATATCGGAAGGGGTCCTTTTTTGTCATGAAGTACGTAACAATTTAATTTATTCCGACTAATATATACCGCTCTTGTGCACCATCCCTCAATCACAACAAATTTCTAGGACCAAATTATTAGTAATATTATTATTTGACATGATTTACATTTATAACAATATGTGGAGAAATGCAGTCCGTATCTGTTACCACGTCTGTACGAATATTTCATGTTAGCATACCAGAACGCATTGTTCCTACACTTGCAATTTACCTATTCTGATTATGTAGTACTTCATTGTCGAAACTGATACGCACAGACATGAAATTGATCTGAAGTAGGTTCTACAGTACTGTAGGCAAACGTCTTGGATGACGATGAGCATAAATTGTGTTAGTGTAGGGGTGGGGTAAATGGGAGAACCCCGATAAAATCCGTCCATCGGCGACATCGTAAGGCATGATTTACCTGGCCGGGGCACAGAATAAGTTGTAATACAGACGTGAAATGACGTGGCGGCTCCTTTGATATTGGCGAACTTCGCCGCTCGTTGGTTTCCCGAGACCATTGATGCCAGCCCTGTGTCTGTTTGGCTCCTGCATGTTACGACAGGTTTCCTATTGGCCTGGCTGCCGATAATCAGAGTAGCTGCCTCACGTTGACTGGCAGTAGGTGTTTCCGCCATGTTGCTAGCCAGGGAAGCCATTTTTCTGCCGTGTGTGACAGAGTTCGCTGGCCTACCGACTATTTCACTTCTGTATTCCTAAATATTATGTAGCCGGGGATTGAACCCTGATCGCCTTGGTGGAAGGCGAGCGATCTAACCGCTCAGACACCGCGGCCCACTAATAACATTGATCGCGAAATATTTTTCCCCATATATTTACAAATATATCAACCTCAACATTGTATTACATACCTCTTAGTGCCAAATTCTGTATGTTCGCTATGAAGCATTCGGGAATCTGAATCGCATTGGGCAGTTACAGTGATTGACTCGATTGATGAGGGTTTCTGCCAGCCATTTTCTCTTTGTAGTGTTGATAAAACCAAGACTTGTTTCCTGTAATTAGCCTATTAAATAAATAACTACAAAATTGCTACATTAGGTACCTATATATATATATATATATATATATATATATATATATATATATACACATATATATATACATATATATATAAATATATATATATAAGGTGAGGTAAGAGGTTTTCACGGCCCTAGGTCTTCAGATCCGATGAGGGTGAAATGAGGGGAAGGACAACACATCATCCATACCACGTCCAAATTCGAACCGGGGCCCTTTCTCATCGTAGACCGGCGCCGTACTGGCTTCGCTATTGAGGCTGACAGTATCACAAAAATAATACGCACGAAGACCAAATTATTATTGTTTTACTGACAAATTAGTAAGCATCAATCTCATACATTTCTTTATCTTGTATCCTCCATTTTACTTGGCCACAAGGTACTGTTTGTTTTTCCTTTTTGCCGTCAAAGACAACCTTTTCTTTCTCCTTTTGCTGTCACGGTTTTACACTCCACTGGTTCGCTACTTGAAGAGGTGCCTGGGTCAGCGCTGTTTGTGACGATATCCCCAGAAGCCTGGGTTCTAACACTATATCATCAGCACTTGGAACGGTAAAAAAAAGAAAGGTAAAAGGAATATAAAACTAAATACAGCTATCCTTATACTTATTTCATCGGTAAATTCAACCTACTAGCATCAGATCTGAATATATGCCACTGATGGTAGTCATCCTTTTCCTCAAACACATATTGTGTGAACTAAAAAAATGTACACGTTACATGCAAGCTGTCGAAGAATAAGTATGAATTTGTTGAGATATATATGTAACGAGGGCGTCTAGTGATCACTTTATCGTGAACAGCATATATATATATATATATATATATATATATATATATATATAAATTAAACTGCACAACCTATGTACAAGAAACGTTAGTATATTAGTTACTTCTCTGTAAGGGTCTTTCTCACATCAGGTTTTCTTCTTTTATAGGACAGCCGTAGTACATTTTCCCCTTTCACAGAGAATCTTTGTGTATTTTCCATTCCGGCGCATAATATACCTAATACATCATTAATTTGATTACTAACTGTAAACGCACATATAATATATCTCTATTATGAATAAAGGAGGAGCATTAAATTACTTGTTCAGCTAACTAGAAACGACAATACGATTGGCAAGGACATCCGTATCCTGTATGTGGATACTGCCTCTTGTTGTGCTGCTGCCTATGCAGTTACAGGTGGGTGGTACCAATAGCTGTACATACAGTAAATAAAACCATATCAAGATGTAGAATTACAGCAGCATTCTCATATGCGTGTTGAACATACATGCGGTTGCTAGCTCAGGCTGAAGTTCCTACGTGGTGGATAACTGCCAGAAGTGTTGGGGGGGGGGGATGGGTTAGAGGATGTTTGTTATCCTGTGTCAGTTGCTGCGGCCTTGAAAATATAGTGATGACTTTTATACCGCCTTTTCCGCCTTTATCATAAACCCAGTCGTCGCATGACAGAGGCTAGCAGCCATACGCGTGTGCAACTTGACCACTTTTATTCTTAACTTATCTTTCCAATTCTATAAAATTTTACTTTACATGTAAATTAATGATAAATCGTGATATCGTCCTATTAGTCAAGTTTTATTGTTGTTTTGCACTTATGTTGACATTTTTTTACTTATCTTCATCGGCAAACAAAATATCATTTTACATAATCCGTATTTCGCGTCGTATGATCGAAATATTATACATATATTGATTTTTACGATTCATCACTTCAGAAACTCGTAAGCATACGACTGTATCTGGATGTTTTCAGAAAATGTTGAAACACTTAATGCGATTTATATTGCCGTGTATAGTGAACCAACATCTACTGCAAGCACGCAAGTGACAGTTATAACATGCCAATAGATATTGCGGAGAGTTCAAACACGAGTGAATCATTTGTACAGTGTGAGTTAGCGCGCATGAGAGTGTAAAAGAACATATCAGACACCGAACAGGCATACAGGCTGCAAACATAGTGAAGTGGCTATAGAGCTTCTTACCGCCCGAACACAGACGTACTAGCGTGCAAATCTGTACTCGTCTGTCAGTATTACCACAACAAAATTTTCCGAAAAATTTTATGTCTGTAATACAATTGAGTTGCCGAGAAACTAGTCTTGCTTTGTAATTTTATTCCATTGTTCCAGAGCAATCGTAAACTACCCTGTCTTTTTATTTCATTGGTATTTTACGTCCAACTGATAACCCAAGTAATTAGACATGGTTACACATATATTTTGTTTACAAACTAACTAACCTAATACCTCAGATGCCCACCCAGGACTAAAAACCGCAACTTTTCATGCCGAAAACCGGCGTGCGAACCGACTGCGCTACAGTTGCTCAGTCATCAGATGTAATTCGCATGAGTATTATAAGAGCCTTGAACACTTGGATAACGTCTAAAATCACCAGGCATCCTAACACAAAACAGACCATACTAGCATACACTGATGATACAGAAGCCGGCGTGGAACGGCTGATAGATGAGGGCTATGGCGGGCTCATCCGCGGCTGGCCTTGGTCGCGCTTGACACAGTATAGTGAATATCTTATTTTTCTGTTTCCGTCAAAACTGTTTGACTTATTAAAATTATGTAAACTGGGTTGAATTCGTGTAACTAATGGTCATGTTCCTCTAAGGCGACTTTTAAAAATAAATAGGTTTTTGAAATTATATCTTTGAAAATTACTCTATCGGATAATTTAAACGACATGCAACCTAATTACCTACATTAGTATGAAAACACGATGTACAATGCCGTTTGCCGACTTAAAATCCGTCCAAGGGTTGTGAAGTTATTTATATAGAACTTTTTGGTCCCGAAAGTGCTTCCATCACTCGGCAGAGATTCACACTATACATGGGGGACATTTAGCCTTAAGGGACCTCCATAGATAGGTTGTGTTAGTGTGTGTGAGGCAGTAGCAGTAAGGTTGCCGTTGACCGACGTATATAGTGTATTATCGCCCCTCTGCGCAAGCCACTCAGCTGGCCTGCAGTGCTATACTATTATCCTTTTTCCTATGGGACAACATTATATTATTTGTGGCCAGCATAGTTCAAAGTCAAAGGCTAAACGTGCCGAACTTTTAAAACTATAGCAACAAAGTTTGAAGTGTGTGTTCTATTCATAGAGATACAAATACAACGCGCGTTAAATAGTTTCATAAAAAAGGCGTAACTAGCTGCAACGCAGGTGAAGCGCAGGTAGGGAAGTAGTTCAATATTGTATTACATTTGACAACAGCTGTAGTTTATACGTTATTTAATTTAGATATCATACAACATTTATTTTGTGTTTCTTCCTTCAATATTTTTAATCAGTTTGCATATACGTACTATTTTACTTCGTCGTTGTTTTGGTTATGCTTGTCTCGTGTTTATATGCTCCTACCACCAGGTAGAGTTCACATATTTATTCTTGCTATTGACTTGCTTAGACTATTAACATTAGCTTACCAAAGTATTTGTCTTACCATACCTTAGAGCAGAGGCAGAGCGAGGTGGGCCAATGGCAACAAGTTGGACTCGCAATTATTGGGACTCGGGTTCGATCCCTGATTATGGCTATCCTGAATCAGATATTCCGTGGTTTTCTTACATTGCTCCGGATTAATGCTTGGATAGTTCCTTAACAGAGGCCATGGCCGCTTCTGTAATTTTCTAAATCTGCTTCTAGTGTGAGATGTTTGCTTAGGAATAGCAATCAAATAACAGTTCATGTATTCACAGTTCTGGTCCTGCAGTTATGTATAAAATGTTGATCTTCTCGTCCACTCGCACCCTTCCAGACACGTTACGGGTGTTCAAGAGGGGGAAAATTACAATTTTATATTTGTATGAAATATTGTTAGTTTTATAGACGTCACTTCGGAGTACATTTTACTCTTACAAAAACAGCTCGGTCAGTTTTCCCGTAATGGAATTTCAAAGTCAAAATTAGCATAACTTTAATTCATAAAAATTGTGTATATCAGTAAACGTAATGGAATGGAAAATATCACATAAAAACTATGTATCACGGTATACGACTTGAAACATATGAAAACCCATTATAAAAAAAATTTGTATTAAATAATTGCTAAATATAACAAAAAATTTGAAAATAAAAATAACAAACATGCAATTGGGTTTTGTATGCTTCAAGCCGTGTACCGTGATATGTAGTTTTGATGTGGTATTTTCCATTTCACTATGTTTACTGGTTTTAAAGCTTTGTGTGAAGTAAAAACATACAAAATTTGACTTTAAAGTGCCATTATCGAAAAACTGGCTGAGATATTATTTTTGTAAGAGGAAAAAGTACTCCCAAGTGACATGTATAAAACTAACACTATTTTATACAACATTGTATTGTTTCCAGACTTGAACATCCTTAACAGCGCCGCCTACCACTCGCTTCTTACGAAATCACTCCACATGTGCCCATTCTGCCAGTGAACAACAAGAAAATAACTTCGAACGAGGACGAAATGTCATTGTTAAGACATCATGCTCATTAAAAACATAACTAAAATGCCCTTTCAGACTGCTGTATTTTAAAATGTACAAACCAGATATATGTGAAACTCGGATGTGAACTGAACTTTGCTACAGCCTTTCCACCAATACAATTAAATGGTCACCGCTTTAAATCCTGTAGCAAAAATCGATGGACGGGAGTCTTGCACACTCTATCAGCGCTTGGCTCGTTGTAGCGATGCAGCATTTGATATGCGCTTGAAGGTCACCCTTATAGCCGGGTCGCTTCTCAGCCTCTTAAGGCTGTTCAAGTGCGATAAAGTCATAATTTTATATGTATATGAAATATTGTTAGTTTTGTAGACGATATTCGTGAGTACAGATTCCTCTTACGAAACAACTTTAGCTGGCGTAGTTTTCTCATAACTGTGCGTCCAAGTCAAAATGTGTATGTTCTGCAGCCATGCAAATAGTGAAAATCAATTGACTTTCATACGTTAAATAATTCACATTGAAATAACATACTATGGACTACGTAATAAAACGTTTGATTAAAAACCCCACGAAAAGGTTTTTGTACTTTAAAAAATTGCTGAATTTGCAACCTTTTTTCTGCAATTGTGCGATATTTTTTTTTATTTCATAATATTATGATGTGGTTTTTTAAATGTTTTATTGCATTGCTCATGGGATGTAAGTTCACAGAGAATTATTTCACATCCGTAAGCCAACTGGTTTTCACTATTTGCACGACAGCAGAATACACACATTTTGACTTTGCTGCACCGTTATGAGAAAACTATGAGAACTAAAATTGTTTCGTAAGAGTAAAATGTACTCAGAAGTATCGCCTACAAAACTAACAATATTTCATAAAAATATAAACTTATGATTTTATCGCACTTGAACATCCGTAAGGAACCCGCCTGCGAAGCCTCGAGGAAGGCAGTAACATGTGGGACAGACGCGAATCGCGAGATCAACTGACTTACAGATACTTGCTTACAAGAGCCCAAAGAGGGCCACGAGGTTATTCGCAAATAAATATCTTTGTTCTCTTCCGCGAGAAGGACGGTATCGCGATGCGAATTATGTTGTACTAAACATCATTTAACAGGGCGATGCTTCGGGCATTTTGCCTTATAAAAGATTCGCACAAGTTTTCCGTTTATTATATATATATATATATATATATATATATATATATATTTATATATATATATATATATGCCGATCCTCTTAACAGAAATATCAGAAACATTTATTTACTCTAATTATCTCACCGGGAAGGACAGCTACGCGACGGTAAAGAACGATAGGTAGTTTTCTCATGACAAACTGTATATACAAATGGCTAAGATGAGACATCAACACGTTTCGAAATTCTTTAACTAAGGGGTGAAAAGACGTGAAATGTGTTTACAATTATTCTTCCATATCTATCGAATGTATTTAGATATACTCATTGATTGCTATCGAACCTGTCGAGATACAGAGTTGCTTTTCTCTTCGAGATGATGGATACGTAAATGCCCGTAAACAGATTTCAGGACGTTTCAAAATTCGAACTAACCAGTTGAGGTATCGAGATGTTTGCTGTGCGATTTTGTAAAACTTGGTGAACATTAATTACTATAAAGTAGTGAATTTTTTGTCGACAGAATGAATGCAACTGCCTTAGAATACTATGCAACCAACTTTTACTCCATCCATGTTACAAGTATTCTATGACAAAAGCCGTCGAAACCACATAAACGCGACACGCCTATTTGTTTGGTAACGTTTCCTTGCAAGGCAGTCGTGAAGCTTGCGTACATATTTCATACGTTACCACAGTCGCAACAATTTAACATACGATTTTCTAGAAAATTGCCAGCTTTACGAGTTTCACTTAAGATGATATTTTTGTTACTTTCCCCACCTGTTTAATATTCTATTCTACACCACGAATTATTGTAATGTGTTCAGAAATTAGAATCGGAAATCATTTGAAAAATTATGGGCCATGTAATTAATAAAACTAAGTTAGCTACTTAGAGTAGCGGAAAGTGTGTTATTAGAAACTCTACAGAGTTTCGTTATGCTATATCTAGTAGCATTTTAAGTCTTGAATGGATTGTAGTTAGAATTTTTTTCAGGGCAGTAGTGCTCCCAATATATTCATCGTATAGGGACAAATTGAAAACACATTTTGACATAGTTTTTCGTAAGCTATCGCCACAACTAATTAACACGCTCCATCCTGACTCATTCTGTAAAAGTACGTACCGTTCTTTGATTGCCATTCCTAAGCAAACACCACGTACGCGCGAACTACGGCGTCACGGCAAGGACGGAAGGCCGTCACAGAAAAATACAGAAATGTTTAATGTGTAGAGCAATAGAAGTGTGCGCACCACGGCGGGACGGCCGGGAACGGACGATCGGCAGCTTCGGCCGTCCGACAGAAAGCTCGAGCGAGGGAATTAAAAGACAGTGCGGTGTGTAGCGTGCCGCCCGTCCCATTGCAGTGGCTCACCAGACACTGTCCAAACATTCGTGCCATCCGAAACCGCCGGTACTGCCGGGTGGATAGGGATATTTCCAGACTTCCCGTCCGTACCGTCCGTCTGTCCGTCCTTGCCGTCCGTCTGTCCGTCCTTGCCGTGACGCCGTAGTGCGCGCGTACCTTTAAACAAACTTGTAGCTTCTGTCTGTAGCGAGTTAAGTGGGTAGAAGTGACGGCGGGAGCGCTACAGGTGAGCTAATTGCAGTCAGTATTCAGTCTCTGGTGCAGTTGTTGTTCGTCATCAATCACTGAGTGTCGGTGTTTCAGCGACCAGTTCATCGTCGTAGAAGTAGCTGGACAGCAACCTTGTCTCCTCGTACAGTTGCGAGGGCGAATGTCTGACATTCGTAGTCCAGTGACATCTATGCTAGCACTGCCGTAACTATACTACTTTTTCATGTAACATAACGTTGGAAAGAACATATTGCACACCGAACACAACATGTAAGAACATCACCGTCAAATTTACTTACCTGTCGGTAAAGATAATTTTAAAGATGGCTGCTGATAAAATTAACCATCACCTCGCATAGATACAGAAGTGGTCGGAACGGAGCTGTTTTGCTGTAAATCATGCCAAAAGCACGGTGTAATATTATTGGTTCTCCATGTCTTGTACCAGTTATCAATAATACCGTTTTTACATACAACTTTTTTACAGTACTATGATTACATTATCGAAAAAAAATCCTCGTCCATGGCATTTTAATTGATCAGACTTTGTCTTAGGTTTCTTAGGTTACTAAAATATGTAGAAAAGTACATAACGTATTACATTAACGGAAACGTTCATGAGGTTATTGCCGTTGACTTAAAGACAATGTTACTTCAAATTCGTACGATGCCTCTCATTGAGTACTGCGATGTAGTGAAAACAGTCTCAACGATTCTTACTCTGCACGTTAACAAAAACTTCAAAACACACATTAAGTAAATATTCAGTCTAAAACCGCGTAACAGCGTAAGTTCATACCACAGAAAACTATCCTGACTTAAATTAGATGAAAAAAGAACGTCTGATACACTGATGTTCACGCTCCACAAAACACACTACAGAATCTCACTATCTCCTCAAACATTTTTCTTACCAGAATAATCACCACTCGGTAAATAACCGTGCATATCATGTTGTTAGTACCCTTCACTATCGTCACGTTCAACATCTGCAAAACTTTGAAAACAAGCGAAGGAACGTTAAGAATGTAAGGTTTGCCTGCCAATCAGAGGAGAGCAATTAGACAACGACGGACTTCAATAGGACACGTCCTAATGCAGAATAATGCAGCTGAGACAATCGCATATGAATAAAATAAGATAAGAATCCAACTTCATTGTACTTTTAACAGAAACAGATTTGCAAGTACGAGAAAGAAGAAGAATGGTATAATTTTTACTAGTAAACCTAAGTCATAAGACAAAGGAGTGGTTTCTCGATCAACTCATTAATGCCTACTCAAGAGCTAGATGTATTGTTAGCAGATGAAACAAGCCGTTTGGTGGAAAAAAATTGTATGAACATAAACATCGCAATACCACAACGAAGTGAAACTCCATGACACAGTATTTAAAATATCGAAAAAAGAAGAATAAGACAAATATAACATGAAT
Organism: Medauroidea extradentata; assembly: GCA_003012365.1. Taxonomy (NCBI): domain Eukaryota; kingdom Metazoa; phylum Arthropoda; class Insecta; order Phasmatodea; family Phasmatidae; genus Medauroidea; species Medauroidea extradentata. The sequence goes on from PNEQ01051723.1 coordinate 22,648, forward strand.
TATAAATCGCATTTAGTAAAATATTTTAGAGATGTGTAAAATGTGTAGGCTTAGTTTGAAACCCAACAATCTTAAAGCCTTAAAACACATGCAGGTTTAGACATGACCTGGTGATGTAACATACCCGGAAAGCTCCCCATGGACGTGACATTGCAGGCCAGTAGCAGGAAATCTCATCACAGCAGAAGACTGTGTCCGCCGGACTTGGCGAGGAGAACTTCCCGTGTGCCGGACGTGGACGGGTATTCCCGCATTGGTTACTGTGTTCCCTGTTTGCCGGGAGCAATGTCGCCGAAATGAGTAGGATTACACAATAAGTGTGGAATCTCCACTAGTTTAGGGAAATTTGAATACAATTTAACGAATCAAAGTTGAAAATTAAAATGCAGGCAATATGTGAACTTAAAGATTTTGGTTTATTACTAAAACCAAAGTCTTCCTCTTGTTTCACTTTCGCTCTTTGCAAAATTGCCAAGTTTTCAAGATGACATTAACTAAAAAGTAGAACACAATAACATTTCGCACTGTGTACTCACTTTTGTGGAATTAGTTTGTGGTGCATGTGAATGGTTGGTCTGACTGACATGGAAGCTCGGAGCAGTATAAGGGTCAGACCACTAGCCTTATATCACAGCAGTCTGACATTGGGAGACAGATAAGAAAAAAAAAATTAAATAAAAAAAAAACCTTGGAAATTACAAAAAAAAAATTGGAAACCGCCAAAAAAACTCTGTATATCAGAAAACTCTTTGTGAATCTAAAAAATGAATCTTCAGAAAATACAGGAAAATCTTTATAAAGCCCCAAATAATCTTGGAAAATCCCTTGAAGCTCTTGAAAATCCTATAAATATCTTTCGAAATCTCAAAATATCATCCAAAATCCCCTAAAAAATCCTAAAAAAATCAGAAAAATCTTTGAAATTCCGAGAAAATCTCTACAAAATCGCAGAAAATAAAAAAAGAAATACTTCAAAATCACGAAAAATTCTTTCTACATCTTTCAAAATCTCAAAAATCTTTCCTTAAAATTGTATAAAATTAATGCCTTAATACTATTCACATTTGTATTTGTTATTACTTTAAGGTACAGGGAATAAAATAATCGTGTCATATTTTCCATGGTCTGATATAACTACAATTATAGTGCAATTGTAATAAATGCTATAATTAATAATACCGTAAGCTTATAAATACTACATATTTGTAGTATCTAGACTATATGTTGTTAATAAGTGTAGCCTTTATAACTGACGTAACACAAAAATTTATTATCTCAAAATCTTAACAATATGACATTACCTGCTTTCCCCCTATGCTCTTCAAATGTTACCAACTGGCCAAACATTTACTATTAACTAAATTTGCTGCTTAAGCAGTGGTAAAATACCATAAATGTTGAAGAAATACAGAGGCTTGCGTATAGGGACTGAGATAAAGGCCTGTACACTGACTCATGTTCAGCGAACATTATATCATACCTGACTTTATAATTAGGTTGTGTGCTGAACAACTTGCTGTGGGATACACTGTTAAAAATTTCCGTAAATTCACGGAAATATTTACAGAAAAATACTGTAATTTTACGGAAGTGGCTTTCATAATTTTTTATTTACTGAAATTTGTCCGTATTACCAGTTTACGGATGTTTGGCAGTAAGTTTACGGATGTTTGACCATAACTTTCCATAAATCCATGTAAATATTTTTCTACAATTTTAAAGCGTATTTTACTGTGTTTCTTTAAAAAATTGCTATTAATAATTACTATGAATCCTAGAGTTAATGTGCATGCACAATGGTGCTAAACGAAAAGAAGACAAGACAAGCTAAGGTAATATAAGCTAAGTGCTGCTTCCTGGTTGTCCACACTTTGCGGCGAAGAGAAGAGCAATACAAACAAGGACTCATATCGCGCATGGACAAAGGGCTAAACAGTCCAGTAAGTGACTGAAGTGTTCCGAGTAGTGACCGCGTGGGCGTTTTGACCCAACTGGGAGCAAAACCGGCATAAGGTGCATTTAAATAGCATTAGTACCCCCATCCCCCGAGTGCTGCGATTGGCCTATATGACCATTAGGGGTGTGTGTCCTTGGCTGGGATTGGTTGTTGGGGTCTTTCGGTATGAATAGCACCTAAGTGTCACGCGGTCTGTGATTGGCTGAGGGCTTAAGCCCCACCTTAAGAGAGGGGGCGGGGGAGTGAGGGAGGTGGGGAAGTGAGGGAAATGGACCCTTTTGGTACTAGTTATGCCTAAACACCATGAGGGGGAAGTGGATGTCTACCCCTCTCCTGCACCCTATGCTTGTACTAGCCTACCTCTACCCTCATAGCATGCCCCCTTCCTGTCATAACCCCCCTCTCCTTATGATATACCCTTCTAGCCTACCCCACTCAATGGCCACACGCATCTTAAATTCTCCTCGCTTCATCACAGCTGAAAAAAATCGCACCTTTTCTCTGCGTTTCGCGCTAGCAGGTATGTACCTTTAAAGTTATTAAATTCAATAGAATAAAATCTTTTTCTTATAGTGTACCTAATGAAGTTCTCTAAAATCAGGATGTCTAATACAAAAGTTGTCTCTTATAAAGTTGTTATCTTACCACTGCATGGGACTCACTCACAAATTGTCACTGTGGCACAATGGTTAAAGCTTTTGCCTGGCAATTATAATATTGTGGGTTCGAACACTGCCAAACAGTGTGTTAGAATCTCGAGAAAACTTAGTAAATAAGAATGTATCATCTTTCTGGAAAATGGAGTGCTAGTAGCTTAATTTTTTTTTGCGGAAAACTGACTGCTGTAATATTACGGAGAGTTCCCTTATCAAGAAAAATTGAGTGTCCGTTACTTTACGAAGATTTCTAGATACTTTTATGCCTGTACTTTTCCGTAATTTCCGGAAATGTTTTCTAACAGTTTGTTTGCGCACTGCCAGACTTGATCGAGGCAATTTATCCTCCTGAGCAAACCAGAGAGACTGATTCTACAACCAATGATTGCTGTGCTGAGATATGGACAGTGAAAACGTCTACAGTACTTGCACAGCAGGTGTATGTCAAACTTGTGATGTGACCATGCGCGTACAGCCATTCCAATATGACCCAATAAAGAGCAGCTATTTTCCCACAAACTTCCTGTAACCCTGTTTTCTCTTTCACGTCTTTTTACTGTTTAAATACTAATAGCATGTACAACACTTGAGCGAAGTACAGGGGAAAACTACAAAATAACATTATTCAGTGAACATCTTATCTTAATATCTTTTTAAAGATTGCTGTATGAAATTACTGCAATGCAATGATGTGAAACGGTGTAGCAGTGGTACATGAATGTAGCCGATTTCTCCCGAAGTAGGCCTGCTTTACCAAAACCCAGCCGAATTAATTCTTGTCGTGTAAAGGTTTTTTCAGACTGTTACAAATTGTGGTTTCTAACCATGATTGTATGGCTATTTTTTTAAAAGCTGAAGTTTATTTCAATTCCGGAAAATTTACGAGAAAAAGTGGTTGATTTAAATGGGAAAATTGAAAGTATTTTTACAACAAAATTCGTAGAAAAAAATTGTATATTAGGATATCAAATATCAACCGAAATCCATCTCAAGCTCATTTACATTTTTGTCATCCCCCCCCCCCTCAGGATTTGTAATGGAAAGTTTTTTTTTTTTAAATAGCTTTAAAAACGGTGTACCTTACAACCAAAAGTGTGAGTATAAAAATTGGCGAGCATCATCAAAGGGATAGAAAGTCCACTCACTTTCTACTAACTCAGTTATTCATTTTCTACTATTCTTGACCTTCCTACTTTATTATTATCGATGAAACTGCGTAGTGGCTACACTCATATCCTGCTGTTTTGGAGGTTTTACTTGTCTATATAGTTTTTACACACTCCTTAAGTAAAGTTTACAAACTGATGCATTCAGTGAGGTAAAATTGACCCCAATTGCGACCATTGTTGCTCAATCCATTTCGGCTTTGATGCAAACTTCTTTAAGACCCTGAGATTCATTAGGTCTCACCCTGCTATCGGACCCACATATTGAACTTGGGTGAATGATGGGTATATGGAACTGCACCGGCAAAGAAGGGCAGGGGAAAATTAGCATCCTCGAGTATATGTACCGACCTTGAAACATTTCAGTGGATAGTGAACTGCATAAGACACTTCTACCCCTCGAATCCACATAATCCAAAATTCGCTAATTTCATCAGCCTTGTACTTCTGAAGTATCAGAACGGCATGTTTTCAGGGCCTCGTGACTTCATTACAACACAATTTAAACTTGCGAAAATAACGGGCTGGTATTGATGACAATTGAAACTCGATAATTGGTTTATCTGCTGCGTGTGTGCGGTGTGTAAACGGTGTACGTTTCTCACATTTGTTTTATACATCTGGCGTGTGATCTAGCTGACTCATGGTCGAATGTGTTATTTATTTTGCCTTATTATTGTCGCTGTCCTATCTCACTCAACTCATTCCCCTCTGGCCAGTTCTGCTTATCTTTCCCTCCAGTGAGTAAATACAGAGCCCAGCATCCTGTGTCCTTGTCTGTATGTTTCTCCCTCATTTAATTTATTCCCACCTAGCAAGAACTTGAAACAGATATTTTTTTTCTTTGTTCATCTTGAGATTATAAAACAATTTCTACAGAAATAAATACCAGTAAAAATATCCTGTCGCGGTCTTAGACGTTAGTTTTTGTTCCAGGGAAAAATAAATACAAATGCTTTGTAGTCAAGAGAAACATTGTAATAAGTAGTGTAATAATACAAATTAGCTTTGAATACGTGTGGCATTTGTTTATTCAGAAATTATACTTTGTGTAACAAAGAATGCAAGAGTGCTTAAGTAGGGTGTCTATCGGTCATAAAAGGCTCCGAAGTAAAAAAAAACACAAGTCATGTAATGGTATGTAATATCCTTAAAATGTTACGAATTCACCTAGAATCTGTAAACGCGAAAAAAGAAATCCAAGTGCATCTCTTACATTTTCTATTTGGCATTCTATTGTTTTGCTCGTAGCCTTAAAATCACGCCAAAAGTAGGTATTAATTAAACCGCTTTAATTTGCAAGAAGTTGCTTGCTTTATTTTCTGTTTTAAAGATAGATTATAAAAGCTAACACAAAACAACCATATTTCTGAGTAAAATAAAACACAATTGTATCCAGGTCAAGTGTTTAATCCAGTAGATATATTGTTTTGTAAACTATTATTCTAAACCATATTCTCAAACCGTTTCAGATAGTTAAGTGATTTTTTCTTTAAAATGATGCTCAAGTAAATATCTAAAAAGTATTTTTTTGAAATTTTATAAAAATACTTCCTATAAAACGTATCTTTAATTAATCCCACTTATATTCTAATCCTAAACCAGTGGAAATATTGAAATGGTTTTTGTATTAAAATAAATCTTTCGTAAATATCAAAAAAGTAATTTCAGTATTTTTCGAAATTCGTCCTTGAACGCTGTTAAAAAATAAAATGTGTTTTCAAATAATCATCTATACCGCTTATACACGTTGAGATATCGAGATGATTTTTTGATAAGAATGAAGCTTTTGTAAATATCTACAAATCAAATTCAGGATTTTATGAATTAAGGATGTGAAAAGCAGTAAAATGTTACAGTCATAGAAAAAATAAGGTGTTACGTTACAGTCTCCCGAAAAAAAGAGAATGATTACGAAGAAATAATTCAACAGTTGTTTCTTTTCGCCAACCCACTCATAAATAAAACCTCTTTGCACTGTAGCCTGTACATACGAAAGAATAATCACGGCCTGCCTTTAAGCATTCATTCAGGTATTGTATAAAGTTTTGTGGTGTGGGAGGAGTGGGGTTACGGGTTCGTATCCCGCGCAAGACTTTGCGATGGGCATTACTATGACAACATACGAGCATATTGCACGCTCTCTTTACACTTAGCTAAGACACTGTTATTGAGTACGCTAGCTGTTAAATGCCTTCATCACATATTTTATACACAATTTCACGCGGGCAAAGCCGCAGCCGGGCAGCTATTTTATAGAGAAATAAATATTAATTAAAAACAAAGATGTTCTGCAATTAAAGTACACTCAGCGAAGTGGACTGGATGAAGCTGTTTGTATTTGTTGTTATAAAGATATACAGAGAATATAGTAACACCATCAGTTAATACGTATTTAAAAGTTAGTTGCTCTTTTCTATAGTTCACGCGGGCGAAGCCGCAAAGGTACAGCTAGTCTATATATAAAATAGAACACTGACTGACCGCCAGACATATCAAACTGCAGCCCAAACCACTGGACCTAGAATCGTAAAATTTTTTGTGTGCGTTCTTCTCAGGTCGTCGGCGAGCACTAAGGAGGGATTTTTCGAAATTCGACTTCTAACGGAGTGAAAAGGGGTGAAATGTATTTCCGAAGAAACCTCAATATAGCTCAAACCCGTTGGCCTATCATCATGATTTTCACTTTAATAAGACACATAAAAATGCATACTAGCCAATTTAAGGATTTTTCGAAGCTCAAAATTTAAGGGGGGGGGGTATCTTAAATGTGTTTCCGATCGACTACCGATATGTATCGAATTCTTCGGGATAGAGAGTTGGTTTTCACTTCAAAATGTTACTTACATAAATACCCAAAAAGAGGTTTTAGGATTTTTTTAAATTCGACCCCCATGCAGTAAAAAGGGGCAAAATGTGTTTCTTTTTTATAAATTGTCTATATCGCAGAAACACAATTAACTATCGTCGTCAATTTTACTTCAATTGGTTACGTATACAAATATCTATGACAGGACTCTTTAAGAGTTTTGAAATTCTTTAATTAAGGAGGTGAAAATGCGTGAAATGTGTTTTTGATTATTCCTCCGTATCTATCGAACCAATCGAGATATTAAAGTTCTCTGTGCTTATATTGATGCTTACGTAAATGTCTAAATACTGTTAAAACATATTTTCTGAATTTGGCTTCAAAGTGGTACAAAAGGGGTAAAATGTGTTTTCGATTCACTATCGATATATATCGAACCCATTCATTTTTACATAGCGACGTGATTTTTGTTTAAGATTGATGCTTACTCAAATACCTGAAAAGCAATTTCACGAATTTCGTAATTCGCCACCTAAGGAGGTGAAAAGGGGTGAAAAGTGATTAAATGTGTGTTTAATTAATCTTCGATATATCTTGAGCTCAGTGGGTAATTGTCGTGTTTTTCAAATACACGAGACACCAATAAAGTATTCTAAAACGTGATTAAAGGGTTTTTCGAAATTTACTCTACTAAGAGGTGAAAAGACCTTGAATGTGTTTGAGATAAATCCTCGATATCTATCGAATCCGTCGGGATATACAGTTAATTTTTTCTTCAGGGTGATGATTACAGAAATGATCACAGAACTTTTTTTTTCTCTCGAAATTCTAACTTTCAGTACTGTGCAGAGGTCATATCTGTTTTTTTTAATGAATGATCGATTTTGAACTTCGCGAACTGCAGCCAAACAAAAAGGGGGTCAAGTTTTCAGGCGAGTGTCCAGACCTGTTCTTCTACGACCGTGCTCTACAGTAACATATCGAGACGTGGTGTTGTACAATCACTGTGAGCCCAGGACACGAATATTGTATTTTTTTTTAATTACAATTTATTTTCATGAATTATTTCGACGTGACGTGACACAGTTGTTTGTCACTCAGGTCTACATTCCGGGAGGTTCTGGGTTCGAATTCTGTTAAAAGCTGCGTACGAACGTTCAGTTCTAACACACAAAAACTACAAGGCAGATAGAATTACTGCAATGTACATGTAGTCGTTTGAAAGTGACAAAATGTTCCTCGACAACATCAGCTCACATATATCATTTCAATAATCTCAAGGTTGGAGCACAAAATACGTGTCCGCGAAACATTTTCCCGCAAAAACTTTCTAATTGTATTAAACTTCAAGTGATTATTTTGAAAATTTGTTATTGAGGGTACCGTCATCAATGGTTGTGCACAGGATAAATCAGACGTTTCTCATTCGGTTACCCTCATACAATAAAGAGCCTGTAATTACCTCACAACGTTAACATTGATGCAACTACAAATAAGTCCCAGGCGAAGTCGCTGTTAGTGGCAGGGACAAACTTAAGACTACTTTTCGCGTGGACAGCTATAGCTACTTATCCTGCTGCAGAATTAGTTCAACTAGCCGCTTGGGCATTCAAACACTTGATGACAGAAGTATCAATCTGGTGAACAAAGAGGTTTTTCAACTAAAGTAAATATTATCAGTTGCGAATAATACTCGCGAGCCAAGCCGCGGGGGACTTCTACTTAAAAATATAACTACAGTGCCTATTCTGTGAACTAACTTTAATAAACATGCACTGCAAGTACATAACATATAGTTAGACCTATTTGTTGTAAATATATTTGTTCGAAATATAAAAAAATCCTGTTGTAACATTTATTTAAAATTTTTTATTCAAAGACCTAGATTCTTATAAAATTTTCTGAATTTCCAAATAATAAATAAATAAACAAATAAACGTGCATCTAATAAGTGAAGTAATTTTACATCATTATAAACTAGTTTTAGAAAATTCCAAAAATCTTTCTAATTTATGTAAAATTTTCTGAATCTTAAAAAAAGTTAGGTAATCCTTAAAACACTAAGAAAAATTTAAAAGCATAAAACGTGTTGTTAAATCACTAGAAGTATCTGATAATAATAATAAAAAACATTTTTTTAAACCTGACAATTTTGGAAACGTCTCAAGAGCGCTAAAAAAATTTTCCAAACTAATTAAAATAATCAACATCTTTGAAAAATACAGAAAAGCTATGAAAATCACTCATATTGCACACAATAATTCCAAATTTACAAAAATCTTTCGAAAATCAAAAAACATTTTTAAAAATCTTGAGTTCACATTAAATCTTAGTATTCGCAGTCCCTACCCGATGAGTGAGAAACCTTTTCTTTACATATGTTAGCATTTACTTTCATGTTATCATTGTGGGTAAAGACTCTTGTCACAGATGTTACAGTGGTAACTCATGTTTCAACACTCTGTAGTAAAGGTAACTGGGGATAAAGTAAGAAATAAAGATTTAACCTTTGGAAATAAATCACTAGCCGTTACTGCATATAATTCAACGTTAACAATAGTTGCCTTACTGCTTGTAAGGTTGGCAGCGAATTATAGAATATAGTTCCGTGTATTTTCCTATTTAAATACAACGGTACTGAAATAAAATGAACAAAATTTGACATAGCTTTGTTTTATGTAGTTAATCAACTTTTTTTAACTGTATAGGTTCCTATAGACTGCACAATTTATCTTAAACCCGCAAGCATTAAGTGACGTATCAAGAGAGGTAAGCCATTCCCCGTCATTAAGACGTTACGCGCGGAAAGATACGAATTGGCTGCAAAGAAAAAAATATCAGGGCTTTTTTGACTGCTCACTTTATTCCGTACCGCCTATAGCTACCTCGGTGAAACCCATGTCATGCGTTACAAGTATCAAGCTAAAAGCTTGCCAGCAACGCACCTGTTGCTATTAACAGCACCGGAGATAGGATATAATAATAATATTAATACCATTATGCTAGTCACCATGGGAGTTTAAATATTAGTATTTATTGGTTTGTGGAAATACGCCATTGCTCATGTTTTGTTGACCAAACTTGTGTTGAATGACAAAGAATGAAAAACAATTCCTCTAGGATTGATTTTTTCTCTGTTTTTGTGCGTGTTCTATGTCAGTTTTTTTGTTCTTTTTTTTTTCTTTTGTACTTTGTCATTCAACACAAGTTTGATCAGCAAAACATGAGCAATGGCGTATGTCCACAAACCTATAAATCTTAATTATTCTACCTTTCACAGTATTGGCTGTAAACTGCTTCTGCACCTTGAAATGCAAATGTTTCCGGAGGAAACATCCACGAACCCCTCCGCTTTACTGGCTGGATTAGTGTTACTTTATTTGCCACCCCAACTAAAATTCTGAAGTCCCGCCCATGGGGAGGACTAAACTTCTAGTTTATAGTCTTCGATAAGACTGCTATGCAATTTATAACATTTTGTCACGTTATGTTCACTGTCTACACAAATCACACCTACCTCTGTGAACTTATATATTATTTCAATAATTGTATTGCATTGTCCTTGTACGAATGCCATGTGTATTCGCAAGACGTTTGTACTGAACTATTTATAAATAATTAAAATTTCACGATTTGATTTACGACGCACTGAGCAATGAAAGTCACGTGTAGTATTGGGAAAACTCGTAAATACCATGTTCCACGAGTTACTAAACGTAAGTGGAATTAAAGAAAAACAGTTGCTTGGATGAAAACCACAAATACAAAATGTTCCACAAACTATGGAGATATATATACTTTATAAAAATGACGCATTCAACATTAACACCAGTCTGTAGAATAGAACCGCGATATAAACGATTGTTTGTTTTCACAACACAATTACGACACTTGTACTTGTAACGATAATTTTGTAATGATTTTACTTTGAAGCTAAAAATATGAAACTTCACTTCCTAAACCCTCGTACATGCATGAGAAGGTTACACAATTGTGGTTACGAGAAACACACATTACTTTTGGCACGTGAAACTAATCTCTAACTACACCAACAAGGTTAAACCCATAATAATTTTGATGCCGGTACCTTTCATTTTCTTTCACGCCACGATATAACCTTTGTGACCAATCCCACAACGATTATATTTCTCGAACATGGTTGATTTAAAATGTCACTCTTCAGGTTAGTCATTTTCACCTCCACTCTTCCTACACTGCTTTACTCAGCTCGGATACTTCGTATAAATAATCCTGGGTAATTTCCATTGTTTGTTCTTTCGGCGGGAGAAATCTCAGCGTGAGCTTAACTATTCGGCGTGGCTCGTGAAGTAAACGAGGACGTGCTCTGATTGGTTGAAACACCCTTATGTGTGGTCGATTCTGTCTGCTTGGCGTACACGTGATCATCATAGCCTACATCTTATCCATGTATGATTCATCACTGCGTACTTGTATGCAACGATGATGAAACAGTTATTTTGTAAGCCAGCACAATTATTGGAATAGAAAATTACATCAATTTTCTGTGAATCATCAGTTTTCATACAATAATATATTGAAGTAAGGAAAATTATTAACTTTCATGACACTGATCGATCTGACAAAAGTTACATTTATTGAGTTGAGATGGTTAACTCTTTAACAGCCTTTGAGGTGTGATGAGATGAATATGGATCAGCGACTGGAATGAAGGGTGTAAAATGGAAAATCCCAGAGAAAACCCACTGGCCAATCACATCGTCCCCAGACACAACTAAAAGTCCAGGTGACCCCACCGAGAATAGGTGCATCAAATAAGTAACATCTTTAACAACACTACGTTTGATTAAAACATGCGATTCTTCGACTCACTTTACATGTAAGGCAAGTTAAGTGGGCTTTACGTCTAGTCGACAGCGAGGTCATTGCAGACAGTGACACACAACTCGGTACGATGACGGGAGCTGGGAGATTGGTCGGCTATCCCAGCATTCGCCCAGAGTGATCTCGGGAAACCATGGGAAACGGAAGTCAGGATGCCTGGAGCCGCGGATCGAACCCGGATGCTCCAGAATGTGAGTTCAACTTGTTATCATTCCGCCTCACTCCGTACTTTACACGGACAGTAATACAAGACATATAGTGTTGCTCTTCCTGAACAAATCACATCCATCAAAAAGTCACTTTTCCATGTATGTCGTTCTTCTTAAAAGCGCTGCCTAATCTGGTAACGTCATGACCAATACTGAAATTGATCCCAAGATTTTCGCATGTGGGAATCGTGCCGGATGAAGCCGTTGGTTGGCTGGTTATCTCAGGGATCTCCTGATCCCCTGCCCGTTCATTCCGGCGTCGCTCTATACTCACATCATGTCACCTCGCACCAACGCTAAAGACCTAGATGTTAAGCGTTGTCTGCAATCTCTTCACGCCATACTGAAATTGTCACTATTCTTCCCGTGCTTAAACAGATCAGCTCACAAGAAGGTGGCACTACTGCTATCTAATGAGTGGATGTTGGATATTGGCTATACAGTTGGGATTTTTTTGTTTTCGAGAAATGTACGAATAGTCGGAAAAGTCCTTTTAGGCATAACTTAAAATAATTGATGTTTGTGTTGCCACTGTTCTTCAGGACTAACTTTCTCCACCCCCCTTTCTCTCTCTCTCTCTCTCTCTCTCTCTCTCTCTCTCTCTCTCTCTCTCTCTCTATATATATATATATATATATATATATATATATATATATATATATATATATATATATATATATATATATATACACATATTTATTTATATATACACACACGCATATATATACACATAATTGATTTCATCCTCAATACATGAATCGTATTAATTTTCTAACTTACCACAATAAAGAACCACATTAATTCTAATCAGTGGCGGATTTAAGCAATTATCTTACTACGGGTAGGAATCAGAGGTGGCTCCAACTCTGGGTATTAACAGCAGGTGTAAGCCTTAATAAGTATATATACGCACGTACACTCCAAACCAAAAAAAGAGTGGAGGTCCGGGGGCCATTCCCCCGAAAAAAATTGGGTTTGTAGGTGCACAGCGGTGATTTTTCAAGAGTTTTCAAATCGAAGATGTGGATATGTTGCTTTAGGAAATGGTAACATTTTTTTATGATAAGTTATGGTTTCAGAGTGAAAAGTTTTGTGCTAACATAAAAAATGAAGTACGTTTTTAAGATTCTTCTTCGGCCAATCTTTATGTTTGTGTTAGGACTTGAAAAACAAACTAAACAAACTTTAATATTAAATAATAACAAACTAAGTCACACAAAACATTTTGGAATCTAGGAACTTGACATTTTTTATTTTATATTACAGAAATACTGCATTCTGTGATGCCGTTTTTAAAAATCACTCGGAAAATATAACCAAGCAGACATCACAAAAGTTATGCGCTACCTGGTAAATTAGGCAACAAATGGTTCTGTTGCTCGACGGATATTCTCAGGGATCTTCTAGTTCCTCCGCTCCTTTATTCCGGTGGTTTGGCACGCACAATAATATCAGTCATCACAGGCGCTGAAGACATAACTGTTGAATGTTGACCAAAATCTCTTCACTCAATTCAAAGTTCAGGACGTAACTAAGGAAAAAGGGGGGGGGGGGAGGCAAGCCGGGGGAAAGTGGGTGCTAAAATGACAGGCATTTTTAGCATACTATTGACGGGACATGTCAGGAGGGCCAGGGCTGAAAAAGGGAGGGGGGCCGCCAGGGCGAGTTCTTACCCCGAGTGCAAACTAGCTTAGTTACGGGAACATACACTTAACAAAAACCAAACAGACTTACTTAAACGAAACAATTTATATTGAAATTACATGTCACGAGTCACTGGCTATTTGCTCAAATTTATGTAAACAAAAATTAAAAATAAATTGTTTTAAAGAATTTCTGAAACTCTAGCAAAAAACCTTTATTATAATATATATATATATATATATATATATATATATATATATATATATAATTTAAATACAACAATTTGTTGTTTTATGTTTTTATAATGACTTTTATTTTTATTTAAATTCAGTGTTACTCATTCTCCTGCAGAAAAATGCATTAGGATTTCGCTCGGATATGTTTCCATAATGTGCAAATTTTGACTTTGGCTTGCAGCTATGGGAATGCTATACAAGCTAAAATTCTGTCCTTGAGAGGGCATGAGTTCATACATGTAGATGGTTGAAAATTTTTACAAATAATTGTTTGTATAAATGTAATATCTTCCCTGTGTAAATTTTAACAATGCATTACAAAAAAAACCGTTACAGGTTTTTAGGGAGGGCGGTCGCCCCTTCCACCCCCTTTAATTAACCACGCATTTTAATAGTTTACTTTTTTTGTAGTGTAAGATAGGCTGTAGTATTTCATTAATTGTTACAATCAGAGAACTTTAAAACACGTAACCAGTAAGATGTATGTTTTAGGCACTTTCAAGTATTCTCTAAGGTTTTGGACTCAAGTTCAGTAGCGGTAGTTTATTATAATTTAGCAGCCATATTATATTTCTCTTTGAAGATGTAATGTTTTGTATGTGCCTGCTGGAAATTATTGCAATAACTCCAAAGTATTTCCTAAATTGCAAGGGCAGTACAGCAAAATAGTCACTAACACGAGAAATACTAGCCAGGTCGTGGAGAACAATCTGTTTGATGTACGGAAGAGACTAGGCAAAAACAAAGTTGATAGGAATCCAGCCTAGAAAATAAGAATGTTTTTGATCCCGGAAGAACGCAGACGTGTTACGAGAGGTCTTGCTATCCTCCACCTCAGAAGGAAGGAGGTCTGCCGGCCATTCCAGGAGGTAATAATTAGTCGACGTCGAGATTTCGTCTGGACCTACGTCGGTAACCTGACTTGCTGTATTGGCCAGAGTAGAGTTTTTCTCACCGATATACTATGCTATAGTTCTTATATTTTTTCTTAAAAATAATGAACTGCAATCTTTAGGCATATTTGAAGCGTTAGCCATAATTTCAGATTATCTTGTGAGCTTCAACAATTCTCTCGAATATCCTTTGAAATGTTTTACCGCAAGAATTGCTAACCGAAGGCTCACAATTATTTCAAAGATTTGAGTGTGTAAACTTAATAATTTGGAAACACTTGTAATAGGTATAGACCGACACACAGTAAATATCACTAAAGACTGGCTATTATAATTAAGTATCAGATGTTTGTAGTATCACAAATCATGGGAATGTAAAACAAGCTAGAATTGTAGTACAGAGTTGGTTCGAGTTTTGTTGTACTCTGTGTAAATAGTACTATGTGATAGGTATGATATTGGGATGATTTGTGAAAATTAATGTATATTTCTTACTTTGGACTGGGGAGATGATGAGAAGAGAGACAGGGTAGCCGCACACACATCTGGAAACATTTGGAGCTGTGTAGTAGTCAGCAGTGACAAAGTGTCAAGCGGCCCCTCCTGCTGCCTGCCCGGGGCCACCAGGGGGTGGGGCGAGGAGAGCTAACTAAAGGCCATGTCTCCCAACCATTTAATTTAAATTTTGAGTATTTGTATATGTTTTGCAGTAAGTATAGTTAATTATAGGAAAGAATGATGTCAATATAAGATAAATGTAAACCGTGATTTTATGAAATAAAATCACCACGAAATATGGTCGTGATCACCCGAATTCGGAGCAAGGCCGGAAAGCCGGTAATTTTAAACACAGCTCCTGATTGGCTAGAGGGAGCCGCGTCAGAAATCGCAGTTTGGCGTGTGTGCCGGTGGTGGTGGAGAAGAGAGAGCACCCGGGACTCAGCCGTGGACGAACGCGTGGGTCAGTACTCTAGTCTCTTCCTTAGTGTGGTAAGCATCGCTCTCTCGCGGTGCTGCGCACCGGGATTTGCCGCGCCTATAAGCAACGAAGGTGTGTAGCTCGTGAAAGGTGATGTGCTCACATGGAAGGGAAGGCAGCGACCATCTGCTATAGAGCGCGTCCCATGGGTGGCGGATATGGGAGCACCATGCTATGGTGTTGCTGGGAATATTCAAATACCAGCTCGTGGGCCAACTGGCCAGCGCTTGCGCTGTCGGGGCGTCGGTGCGGTAGGCTGAGTGACTCGTAAGAAGATTGGCAAGTAACAGGAAGCTGTCTGTCGGAGATGGACGGCGGGGGACCGAGGTGCTGAAAAAATGCGAAGTGAAACGAACCGCCGTCTGGAAATTGCAGGCAGTGGAGAGCTGCTTGCGTGGGGAATTGGAATGCGTCGGAATCTGGACGTCGAGGTGGCTAAGCCCTGGTCAGGGCCCTGCCTGGCTAACAGCGGTAACTTCGAGATGGTGTGTCTAAAACCAGCCCGAAGATTTTGGAGGTACTACAGGGAGTGGTGCCCCTTCCTCCACCCTGACATGAAGGTGCGGCTGAAGAAGGAAGACGGCGATGGCGAACAGACGAGTCACTCAGCCTGGGGTGGCCTCTGGCCATGGCCGACAAACCGAAAAATTTTTACTGTTGCCGACACTGCAGAGCGTGAGCTTGCTTGCGCTCGGGAGTGTGGGCGATGGCCGCTAGGAGCGCTCAGGCTCCTAGCACAAAGCTCTCTGAGCAGCGCCCTCTTCTCATTGGCTGTGGCCCCCAGCCAATGAGACGTCACATTTACCCGACACACATCTTTCTTAACAAATTCGGAAACGAATTGTTAACTAAATATCCTACTTTCTCCATGCCCTAACATAAATTATTGTGGTTTATTCCCTGCGCGCCCTGTCGCACAGCTTTTCCCAGTACCCTACTCTATTTGTACTGGTTTTTCTGTGCCCTTATCTATCCCTAGCTCTCTTCGGGGGTGAGTGCATGGCCACAATCGCAGCCATGCCTCCAGACAACCGTGCTCAGCGCATGAGGCTCGCGACCTCCTAATACCTGCACGTTACCTAAGGCGTATAAGGCTTAGCCTTGAGACGCCACTCAATCCCTCCTTGTGATATAACTAGTTACTAATGCATGCCGGAGTACCCATAGTCTGAGCCCTTTACACACACTAGGCTTGTGTTTTTGTAACTGATTCGTAGTAAAGTGTACACTTTTTAATACCACCATATCAAGAGTAGCTAATAGTTAACAAATAATTCCAACATCGCCTCAGACATTAATGTTTAAGTACTGTACAATCTTCACACCTTGACTTACTTAGAATAAATTGTTTATAGTAATGAGTGGCAAGAAATATAAATTGTCTGAAAGGGAAAAAGTTATTTGGAATTGAAAAGTGCTCATTTTATACTAAACCACCTATAAAAATTCAGCAGACTTATTAGAAAAATGTAGGATCCCTCCTCAAAAATCTTTAAAAATGGCTTTTCCAAACTTCTATAACTGGAAAAATACCAATCTGATTCGTTAGTTTTTCCGTAAATTAAATAATAGGGTCGCTGTTTTAACTCCCATAAAAACAATTCGTTGCAGTTCAGTGATCCGAGCATAAATTCTGTATTATCATTGATATGCACATAGGCCGTTCGCGATAAAGTGGGCACTTTCGAAGACCGTCTTGTTAAGAATAATAATTAAAAATATTATTAGTTGTGACCTCAAATGTTAACTTCCGAGTTAGATATAAGCTATATACTTTACTTGTTAAGTAGGTTGTTTTGTTTACATAGAAATGTGATGAGAAACTATAAATAGGTAATTCGAAAAGAAAAAAAATTAACAAATATTTTAAAAGTGCTTACATTACCATGAACTATGTATAGAAGTGTTGCCTGCCTCTAAGAGGAAAAAAGAAGCATGACTTAAAATATGCTCATTTCACCATGAACCGTCATATTGTTTGCCGTGACGTGTGCCAGTGGGCAACTTGGGTTTTCCGCCTGCTGCAGATAACAACCGTGTTATCTGTTATACATAGTCCTGGAAATATCAGCGGTGTCTACTTCCTGACATCCGGCATTGTTTTCCTCTTCCTTGTCTCACTGCTTAGCCCAGGAAGGGTTGTGATATGGAGAGAAACGAAGCCTTACATTTGCGATTTGAAGGCAAACAACCTAACACAAACAAAACGCCAAGAAAAAAAATTGGCATATATATTACATTAATTTAATACATTTTGAAAACTATAGATTTCAATGTGTATTTAAATTTAAAAAAGATGCCAAGTAAGTTAAATATTTGTTTTGAAATATACTTGGAATAAAAAAATCCTGTATGCTTGTGCCAGTTAAGTTGACAGTATAGAAACCTGAATATTAGTGTTTTACATTTTTATTTGAAATTTGTTTAACGAGTGGTACGAAGCATCTTCGATGCTTTGCACGAAACTGCAACTCATGTCGTGAAGCAGGTTGCAGAAACGCTGGCAGCCCACATTTGTTCAAGCTTCCCACGGATCTACAAAACGCGGATAAATATGTTATATGTATATTTATCATTAAAAGTAACTCAGAGGCCGTTGGCAACAATAATAACACATTGTAAGCCATGCTGCAGTTATATTCCAGGCTTGTTGCATCCCAGTTAGATAATACGTGGAACTACGTAAAGGTAATTTGCTGCAAACCAGAGTAGTAGTATATCAAATTATTGTTAATGATTAAATGTGTGTAGTAACAGCTTCGAACAATTTATAAGCTGTTTTTGCACACATTTTAAAAACAATGGTTGTCATGTTACTAGTGCGATCCTCTTCCCCCTCCCGTCCCGCCAAAAAAGAAGTACTGAGGTTCGACTCACCTGCAAAATAACAGAAACCAGGACCAAAGAATAAAAAATAATGATAGATAAGTATTTTTATAGAGACAATCATTGTTGCTAACGTATGAATATGTCTTTTTTTAAATGGGAAATCCTTAGTTTTTCTCATGACTGTTTTCATTTTGTCCTCTTCGGTGAAGAGATTTTGGCCAGCGCTTAACATCTGGATCAGACCATTCGCCTCCACCTAGGCGATCCGGGTTCGATTCTCCGCGGTGTCGGGTTCCGAATTTTCGCATGTGAGAATCGAGCTGGACGATCTGCTGGTCGGCGGGTTTTCTCGGGGATCTCCCGTTTTCCGCGCCCTTTCACTCCGGCGCCGCTCCATACTCACCTCATGTCACCCCTCACCGGCGCTTTTAAAGACGTCGATGTTGGGTGCTGTCCAAATACTCTCACTCTCATTCGATTTTCGTCTTGATAAAGTTGCATGTTTTTCACCAGGAATTCATCTAGGCTATATTTTCTGAAATCATTCCGATTTTTGTTTTATTTTTGCATGATTTGTTAGCAACTATCAAACTATGGCAAGTCTTGACTGCAGTATGGAAGTTAACAAACTACGTAACAGTTATATGTCGCCGAATTAGAAGCCAATTTTATTAGGTTTCGTGGCCGAATATTTTAGTTTAATCTAAAACAAGATAACAGATGCTGTGACACAACAACAGAAATTGAAACAGTGACAAATTCTTGTGAATAATTTCAATTGTGTGTCAGGGGAGCCATACTGGAAGACAAAAAACTTAAAATTGGCACGGGAATACTTCAAGTAGTTACTGGAACAGGTAACATGCATTTCAGTTTGAAAGTAATTCATGTGTTATGAATTTGTTAGTTAGTATAAAGCCAGCCATAATTTTTAACAGCAATTTGTCAATACATGGCAATAATTTATTACTTTATTCTGTGTTAAAATAATTCAACCAGTTTAGACTGTCTATAATTTATTAGCATATGAACGATTACTTTCCAGATGAATGAACTCCAAAAAATAACAATTTGGATCAAGTTTTGGAGAGAGTACAAAGCCTAATATTAACATCAGCGGTAGGCCACAGGAATGTTTCCGATTCGCATACTGATGTAATAACATCGCAATGTTTGGGTAAGTTCTCGTGGGATTATAAACGTGTTGTCTTTGAATTTACAAGGGAAAACAGTGCTTATAAAAATAAGTTAGAAATTTGTTTACACAAATGGGGTAGAAAATAAATTGCCTAAATGTGTTACGAGCTGATGTAGACGATCTCACAGCAAACACATAAAACCCTGAAACATTATATCTTTCAATAACTGTAATTTTTTTTGTTTCAATTAAGTAAAATGGTCATAAATAAATTTCACTTTAATGTTTAAATCACACTTTTTTTGTCGTGAATGAATGAACATAAGATGCTTCTTTTTTCTTCTTCCAGTATAATATAAACTCGGGGCAGAGGTGGATGTTTCCATCATAGAAACTGAAGAGAGTGTAGGTAGTACAACACAAATTTAATAAACTACAGTACCCGAAACGTGAGATTCATGGTTATACTACATTGTTAACTGCAGACATTATTAAAAAGGACGTGAGAGGAGTAAAATCAATGTCCATAGTTTTAAACATTTTCTTACTTTTGAAACATGCCAATCTTCGAACTGCCAGTCGTCAGTCTACACAAGTATCTGAAATGCCAGAAATATGTGTTTCCAGCATGAAATCAGCAGCTCCAAACACAGCACCCAATGAAACTTGTAGTAATTCAGCAACTGCTATGTCACCCGGGGCCAGTGGTGGAAAAAGTAGACAAAATATCATGTAAACTCTCGTGGCCTAGTAAGTGTCGACCAACTATGAAGTCAAGAAAAGTGACCGAAGTGAGTACCCTCCTTGCAGAAAAATAAGAATTAATTGAACTTGCGAAAAACCATTCCACCGAAGAAAACGAAGCAACGAAAGAAACACACCACTCGAAACTACAGCAAGAACAGGAGAAAATGAAACAGGATAAGTTACAAACGTAACTTATGACTAAGCAAGTATTAAAATTAGATATAACTGAGATGCTAGTAGTAATTTAGTTGGTGTTTCGTTCATAATGTCTGCTCTTCTTAAGTAGGCTACAACGGTTAAATTATTTATATACGTAACAAAAAAAATTCAAATGTAAGATACCTTACATTAATTCATATATAGTCAGTCGTAAAAATTTAAAATAAGAATTGATCAATATATTTCATTCGCAGTTATAAACTATGTCGTTGTTCATAACAGTATTGGGTCTCACATATTGGATTCATTTTGAATTTCATTGCAGTTTCGTATATGTAAAGTGACATTTGTTTTGTTTTCTTGTCTAAAGTTTTTAAGTTTTTATTATATATAGTGTAATTCGTATAATACATTATCTTCAGTGTAAAACCGTCAACGTCGATGGGTACCAATGCTAAAGGAACTAATGTATAACCTACAACAAATTGTAATAAAATAAATGTGTTAAACAAACAAGATAATGGCTTACATAGTGTAATATAACATTACATATCGTTGGCAATCCTCCTAAAATAATTGTCAATCAGTGAACGCCTACTACGTTATATCTGAGTATTCGAGCTGTACATACATCACGCTGCTTAACATTATCTTCTTCAAGTAACTGATACCACGGTGGGTAACGGTCGAAGTAGGGATCATCTGGTGGCAATTCTTACGCAGTTCGTAGCAAGTTGTTGTGCAACACCGCAGTCGCAACACTGCTGCGGAATGAGTGTTCTTTTTTTTTTCTCAGCCCTAGAGATAAGACGGGGAAACGACGCTTCCAGTAACCAAATGTTCGCTTCACATGATTTCTTTACGTTATTTGAAATTCGTTATAAAGGTGTTCCTGTGGACTCCTGGTATTTTCTAACGGTGGCATCTGGTAGGTTCTACAAGCATAGATTGCGTAAACAAGTACGGCTGAATCTCCTTACATCCATTCATCAGAAATGCCATTCTGTTGCTGTTGTTAAATATGTTGCTGTTGTTAAATATGTTGCTGTAGTGAGAGGAACCAGGTTATCATGCTACAATATTAGTGATTTTCAATCTTGAAATGCAAATTACTTTCGTATTCAAAGAAAAGTAACATTATCTGTTCCGAATATAGTTCTGCAATTTCTCCCCCTGCAACAAAATTTTCCATTTTCGTAGGCACATTGCAAATATTAACAACAGAATTAACTGTATTCCTAAATATATGTAACAAACCTGGTGACTGTATTTTTACGTGAGTGCAATCCATTGGACTAATAACCGTGGGAAATCTGGCAATCTGACATAATTCCCTTTGTGTTGAATTCATTTCTTCTACTGTCTTTGGGACTTTCATAAACTGGGGTCGAAGAGATGAAGTCGCGTAAGTGAGCCTATACATAATTAGGTGTGCTGTGGATTTACTGAATCCAGCATATTCTACAGTTGTTAGCTGGTTACTGTCAGTGGTAAATAATCGAACGGTAGGTAGCACTTGGTTCATGGGCGATAGTGACATATTTTTGTAAATAAAAACCAGAAGTTGCCAGCATAACTTATAAGCCTACTTTCTTCAAAGTGGGTACAAATTAACCCTGAAAGTTAAAACCATTTACGTGATCTAGTTATATTAAATGATAATGATGATTTAGACGTATGATAAACGATATATACTGAAGATAAGTTAGCTAGTTAAGAAATATGCGAGTTTTCCGTTTAATAAATTAAGGAAACTTTTTTCTGATATGTCTTCCTGTCATAAAGATAAATAAAAATAGCCACCGTTTTCAAAGTATTACACATGGATAAACGAAATATACAATAGTGAAGTCGGGCTTGGATACAGTATACGTGTGCTAAGTTGGATAAAATTATATATATATATATATATATATATATATATATATATATATATATTAGACATGCATTATTATGGTAAAAATATAAAGATAGCCATCATTTTGAAAACATGAAGGTAGGGCATGCACAATATTTGAGTCAGCTTTGTATGTATTATATGTGTACATAGTTTGGTGAAATTCTGTAAAAAAGACTAAAATATGTTATAATATGCTAAATATATCAAAATGGCCATCATTTCGAAAATATGAACACAGGATGAGTGAAATACAAAAAAGTCAAATCGGATTTATAATATTATGAAGTATATGTGTACCAAGTTTAGTAAAATTCAGAAGAAAAAACATTACTAATAATAAGCTAAAAATACAAAAATGGTCGCTGTTTTTAAAATATGTACACAGATTTAACAAAACGCAAAAAAGTCAATCCAGTGTTGTATGTAGTATATGTGTACCCAGTTTTATAAAATTCTGAAAAAAAATTTCTTGAGATATGTTATACTGTGCTAAATATATGGAAATAGTCGCCATTTTAATAAATAAATAAACTGAGGATCAACGAAATACACAAATGTCAAGTTAGCTTTGTGTGTACTATACGTATACCAAGTTTGGTAAAGTTCAGAAAAAATTTCCTAAGATACATAATACTATGCCAAAATATAGAAATTGCTGTCATTTCGAAAATATGAGCACAAGATGACCTAAATACACAATATTGAATTCAGCTTAGTATAGAGTATATGTAAACCAAGATTGGTGAAATTCTGAAATAATATGTGCTAAGATATGTAATACTACGCGAAAAGTACAAAAAAGGTCGCCATTTTAAATATATGAACACAAGCAAAGCGAAACAATTAACAGCGAAGTCAACTTTGTATGTAGTATATGTGAACAAAATTTCTTGAAATTCTAAAAAAACGTATTTCCTAAGATATGTGATAATATGCTAAAAATATAAAATCGGCTGCCATTTCGAAAATGTGCATACAGGATGAACTAAATACAAAACATTCAACTCAGCTTTGTATGTAATATACGTGTACAAAATTGGGTGAAATTCTGGTAAATATTTTTTAGACATGTGATACTATGCAATGGCCCCCATTCTGAAAATATGAATACAGTACAGAATAAACTAAATACGCCATTTTCAACTCAGTTTTGTGTGTAGTATATGTGTACCGGGTTTGGTGAAGTTCTAAAAAATATTTTATAAGGTATGTGATAATATGCTAAAAATATAAAAATGGCATATATATTATAAATATGAACACTGGATGAACAAAATTTACAATGTTCTACTAAGCTTGGTGTGTAGTGTATGTGTACCAAGTTTCTACAAGTACTGAAAAATATTTTCTAAGATATGTAATACTAGGTTAAAATATAAAAATTACTGCCATTTTGAAAATATGCACACGTGACGAACTAAATACACAAAAGTAAAGCCAACTTTGTATGTAGTATATTTGTACCAAGTTTAGTGAAGTTCTGAAGAATAGTTCCTAAGATGTGTGATACTAAGCTAAAAATATAAAAATGGCCGCCATTTTGAAAATATGAACACAAAATGAACTAAATACACAATATTCAAATTAGCGGCTTATGTAGTATAAGTGGACCATGTTTGGCGAAATTCTGAAAAAAATTTTCCAAGATATGTGATACTAGGTATGCTAAAAAACAAAAAACGGCCGCCATTTTGAAAATATATACACAGGATGAACAAAACATACAAAAGTGTATCAACTTTGTATGTAGTAATTGTGTACCAAGTTTGACGAAATTCTAAATTATGTTTCCTTAGATATCTAATGTTATCGGAAAATGTTATAATGGCCGCCATTTTGTAAATATGAACATGGCGTAAGCGAAAAATAAAAAAGTCAAGTCAGATTGCAAAGAATTATATGTGTACAAAGTTTGATGAAATTCGGCCCACTGGATCAAAATTTTTTAGGGACACACTCACTGACACAACTACACACACACACACACACACACACACACACACTCACCAACTCACTCACTCACACACACACACGTACACAGAGGTGATATCACAAGCCTACTTTTTCCTTCGGAAAGTAGGCTAAAAATCGTCTGACAGGAGGAGCTGTTTTTATTTAATAGTCTGTTATACAATTTAAACAATTTGAAGCATGTATATTTTAAAAAGTGAGTGTTTGCATAATATCGTAACAGTGTGATTTCAGCAACTTACTTCTCAGTGAAATACTCCAGTTGATTCCAATTCAATACATTCCAAAACGTATACAACATATGGTTTTGAAAGGCGAAATATAATTTTAAAATCCACTTCATCGTACGTTTAAAAATAATTGCACATTCCGCGCAACCATCGCGATCGACGAACAAAAACGTCTTCCTCTTCACTTTCATCTTCAAAAATTAAATTATACATTAATTGTGGGGTTTGAACTACACTTGCAATGGCTTCATATTATGAACATAAATGTTATTTTTACATACGTCCGCAATGGCGTAATTCCAAAAAATACTTTATGTTATTATACATTCCTTGATCCACTGCTAATAATGTATTGAATCTCAAATTGTATCTAACCTCTCGTCACAAATACTTTATGTTGACGTGTGCGCAACCGCCCACACAATTCCAGCGACCGTTCGCGGCCTTCTTATAGCGATACCAGCCAGGATGGCCAGCATCGTCGGTGGCTAGCTGAGCGTAAGGAACGTGCCCTAGGGCTACCCCAAGCCAGCCAAGTCAACTGAGCAGGTTACATTAATGCGACATCCGCCCACGTGGTAGCTAACTGACCAAAACAGCTAATTACGCACGTAACAAGGAAACCACCACCACCGCAACGTGAAGCAGCAAGTAATTTGCAAGGGACATTGGTAGTTTCGTCAGGCAGGACACCGTCGCGGATCCCGAGGTGTGTACTCGCCGAAGCGCGTGCAACCCTAACTTCCAGTGCGGGCGGAAGGCAAAGAAAACCCATATATCATAAAACAGAGCATAATTTTAGAGAGTTAATGCAGCATTCAAACATGTGTTTACTATGTTCCCAAAAATGTATGAGTAATAACGTTCAACGGCTCTAAATCACGGAGCGCGACCCAGGGTGACAACCTGGCAGAACTAAAGACCGCCAAATGTGTCAACACACATTTTTGTTCAAAGTAGCAGTATAGTTATTTTTATAGGGTATTAT
>PNEQ01051734.1:0-24151 GCA_003012365.1 Medauroidea extradentata
TGTACACTATGAATTGTAAAAATATCCTCATCACTTTCACTTTCCTGATGTGCAACTCTCACTTCTTTGACAGAGCTCGTATTCTTACACATGCTGGAGAAGTGATTGTACTTCCCACAATTGTAGCACTGTTTGCCATAGGCAGGACACTTGTTCCTCTGATGACTGAAGTTGCACTGTTTACATTTGTATGTGGGTTATTCACTCGATTTTTTGATGTGCCAGTCCCGTCCAGTTTTTTGCTTAGAAAGCCACTCCTGTCCACTTTTCTGCCTTGCAACACTGTTTACAGATGCGGTCGTTGAAGACTCAGGCGTCTGTACACCAGATGTGATAGTAGGCGTATTCTGAAGACATTTTAGTTGCTGTTGACTAACTTCTGCCACGTTTGCTAGTTCGCATGCCTTTTCTAATGTTAGTTTTTGCTCCTGCAACATTTCTTTTTGGAGGAGTTTGTCACAGACACCCATGAAAATACAGTCCCGAACAATATCATTTGCCTGATCTCCAAACTCGCAGCTCCGAACAAGTTTTTTTAAGTCGGTTACAAAGTGCTGAAACGGCTCCCCATCTTGTTGTTTCCTGGAATACACTAAAAATCTTTCATATGGAACATTTTTTCTGGGACGAACGTAGTTTTCAAATGCCGTGATAACCTTCTCATAATTGTTTCTGTCACCATCGGGTATGTTGAATGTGTTGAATATCTCAACAGCATCTTCACCCACTATGTTGAGAAATATCGCGACCTTTACTGCAGAGGGTTTTTCAGATTTCCCCGAGGAAACCAAAAAGATGTCAAAGTGCTGCTTGAACTTGCGCCAGTTTTCACTTAGATTACCGGTTAGTACCAGAGCGCTTGGCTTGTTGACGTCCGCCATTATTCCCTTGAGAGTACACAGCCCGTTCGAACGTTTGTTCGGTAAATTACAGCATATCTAGCCTAGCTGTACAACCACTGCTTCCCATTATGCAACGACACACATTTTGCATAGTAGATTCTTACTTGCGACTGCGCCATGTTTTATTTGTGATTCTTGTCATTTTACACGATACTCTTAAACAACACATCTAGCTTCACTGTGTCCATGTTGCCGACTACTGTTGCCAACCTTGCCATTAACTTATATCCCTATGTTTGCTGTAACGTACTTATACCTAACTTAACAATTCATTACAACTATTATAACCACATGGTTTATTTCAACTGCAGGCTGTGTTGAATAGTAAGTATTCCTGTAAAACACCATTATTAAATGCCCAAATTTATGCATGTAATATGATATTTTTTTCAGTGTCCATACAGGTTTTTTGATCATTACTTGTGCTTAAAAACTGAATATAGTATTATTATGTATTTTAAATGAACCAGGAAATGTCAGTAATGTCTTTTTATTGTGTGATATATTAAATGATAATGTAAAGAGATTATTTTATACAAAGTTAACTATGTATCTAAAATTTGTGCAAAGTGAGAATTGTTTATCATACACATAATTTTATGAATTACTTACAGTTTTATAAGTACAGTTTGAATTTAAGGACACACCCGCTAGTTTTACAGTGATTTTGAAAATATTTTTTTATTAAACATAATTTTGATCTTGAAGAATCTCTACATTGCGCCGTGTGCGTATGGTAGGTTAATGAATTATTTTTAAATAGCCATTAATCGTAAGGCAAAAACAACAGTCCCTGGCAAATAAACACAAAAATGCCCACCAATAAGAACATAGAAGAAAACAGAAGGTGGCACATTAACAAACACACAAAAACCAGAGGAAGCTGTTGTAAACAAACAATATCAAAGTGGAAGCAAAGCACGATTAAATAAATGCTGGGCTACCATACGCAACGGACAAAGAAAAATAGTAATTTAAATAAATAAAAAGGCTCTCTCGCCATGACAAACAATGTACACCAGAGGAAAACATGAAAATATATTAAATGAGAACTCTGAAATTTGTGGTTGCTCAAAATGATTATTTAATTTTTACTGCAATATTAAATATTTTGTTTTCATTTTTTTTAAAATAAAATTCACAACATTATTGACATAGATGAATAGTCCATTAGTACTGAAATTGCACTGAAATTATAAAAAGCCCAAATCTTGCAGGCACAGTTAAATGAAAATAGTGAATTGATTATACAATTATTATTTTTCTTAAATTCACAATAAAATTATCGAAACAATAAATCCCATTCTATAGGCTAAATAAATAACGTACGTCCGAATCAGTGACGTAATAAATTAATAAAAACAAAATATAAGTAAATTGGATGCATCCGTTAGGCCTTATAGAATTTAAAATTGTTATTAAATTCAAATTAATTATTAAAAACGTGCAAAATATTACATAAAAAGGTAAGTGTGACAGTTGTTAATTTATAGATTAAAATATACAAATTTAGTTGCGGCTTATTTGATCAAAGTCCCGCAGTAGAAGAGTACAGCATGCTGGGATGACTTCGTGTTTCCCAGTTATAGCGGCAAAACAAAGAAGACGAAAAGGCGAAGAAATTGCCCCAAAATAGGCCAGAAAGACTGGACGTCTGTAGTAGAGACTACAGGTCAGTTCGTAAATAGTCCAGCATGTGAATAGGCCAAGACGTGAATCGTCCAGGACGCGAATACTCCAAGACGAGAATCGTTCAGGTTGAGAATCGGCCTGGACACGAACCCTCACTACACAGAAATTATCAAAATATTATAGAAGATGAAAAATTTAAATAGAACACAAAACCTCTCGTAGGAAAATTACTCACCAGACGAGGGCGAAGATAATCACTTGACGAAATTATAGATGAAACAACCACGATAAAGTATTTAAAAAAATGTAGCACTGCAGTTTTTCTACTATGTAAAAATATAAATTTTGCTACATTATGAAAAGTAAATTATAGCACCTCAAGTGCCAAGATCTGCCAAAAAGGTAGGAACACCAAACACACTCATCTTGACGGTACAGTGGTTGACGGCAAAGTGTTAAGAAATGCGTTGGAAGAAGCTGCAGAAACGTTGAACAAAAGAGCATCGAAAATAGTTAGCAACAGTACCAACATTGGCAAAGTGCGCATTGAAGCACAGTAGCATGCGATAATCACGTGAACAGAATCGCTAAACTGCATCGAAATCACGCAGTGTAATACAGAAATCACGCACTGCAACGACAGCAGCACGTGGCATAAAGATGGAGGTACGACAGAACAACTGACAGAGGAATGTAAATCTCAGCAGCTACTGTCTTGCTAAAAAAGACACTGTTGCGCGACTAGTATCGGCTCAAAGTAATGTAGCAAGAAAGAATAGCTGTAATTGAAAATGAACTTTCTAAAATATCGTTAATAAAATTAAATTACTCAATAACACTTATTATTGTTAGTATAATATTAAACAAGATTATAACAACACAAAAATAATTAATATGTATATTATTTAAGTCGTGTCGTATTTGATACGGCACACATTGTTTTGTCTCAAATGTATCATAATTTGTACCTATGTAATTTTTTGGTAGCAATAAACCTAATAGATTTTCCGATTTTTACACACATATTTTTACCAATTTTCTTATAAAAAAACCCCATAATCAAGCAAACTAATTTGGTACATTATTTTCAAAACGCATACCTACATATAATTGTGCATCGTATGACTGCTCGTAGTCTTGAATTTTTTTAAAGCTTTCCTTCTAATAAGTTTTGAGTTTTTTTGCACCAATATGAAAAAGAACTAAGTACATAGCATTGTCTTAAGGGGAAGTGCCATAACATTTATTGAAATTGTATTATTAAAATTTTCTCTTTGATAAAGCATAGAACACATTCTTGGTAAACTACTGCACATAAATGATAATGGCATTTTTCATCATTTGTCATGCAGTGGCATTGCAAGAGAATAATAGTTTAACTTTCAAGAATTCTCTTGCAATGATTCTGCATGGCAAATTAATGAAAGATTCTGTTATTATTTATGTCAAGCAGTTAGCCAAGAAAATATCCTATGCTGTGTCGAAGAGAAAATTTTGATAATACAATTTCAATACATGTAATGGGTCAAAAACTAAAAATACAATAAAATTGTCTAACACTCCCCCTTAATTAGCACAAATTGTAACATCAGAAAATCATATTAGATATATGTATTGTATTACTCATTCTTACTTACACAGTGCACAGTTTAGGCTGTTGAAGTGTGCTACTGTCTGCTGGACTGTCAGTGATTGTGGTTGAGTAGGCACAAGGTTCCTGGTCGTAACTTGTCAGTCATTAGCTTCTTTCAATTCACTTCTTCCCCCTTGCAACTTTCCACTCTCTTAAGGCCATGAGCTTTCATTTATTTCAAACAATTACAAATCAAAATATTTTTTTTACCAAATGCTTTGAAAAAATTTGAGACTGTGTACAGTTATGTGATAAACAATTTTGCCAGACTGTTTTTTGGAAATAATGTACTGTTTGCTAGCAAAAAATTAGTTTGCTTCATTTTGGCATATTTTGACAACGAAATATGTGATATTTCAGGGGCAAAAATTTTAAAATCGGTTTGGTGTATTGCAACAGAAAAATTCAGATACAAACAATGATATATAAGTGTTAAAACTGTAAATAAGAATGAACTTTTGATACATGAATTAATTTGCTTTAAAAACATATTTTTGAAACCACTGCAAAACTAAAGAGCGAGGAGGAGTTGCTAGCAAGAGGTTTATGTGCAATTACAATTACCCATATCTGTGTAACTAGTAACTCTTAGGGGAATACTGTCTTTTTTCCACAAAAGATATAAAGCTGCTATCTCTAGATACCAATTTTACTTTCCCATAATATTATTTTAAAAACTTACAAATAAGTAAATGTTGCAAAAAATAGTACCGTATTTTTAGGGCTTCTGCTCTCAGTCTCGTGAAGGTAAAGAAGGAAAGTACATAACGGAATTTGTAGTTCAATCCTTTGGCTTTCCACTTGTGCAATAATAATAGCATATAATTGAATATCAGA
The DNA here is from genome assembly GCA_003012365.1 of Medauroidea extradentata. NCBI lineage: Eukaryota > Metazoa > Arthropoda > Insecta > Phasmatodea > Phasmatidae > Medauroidea > Medauroidea extradentata. The sequence continues at coordinate 5,005 of PNEQ01051734.1, forward strand.
TGTGTGTGCGCCCTGTTGGGCCCGGAAGAGTGCGGGCTCTAAGGCTGAGTGACGTTTGTTCATTCATTTGCCCACCATCAGCTCTAAGCATGAGGCGCTCAACTGACGTCTGATTTCCCTTTGAGGACTTCTGTTAAAGCGTAGTGCACGTGCTGTCATGCTTTCGCTGCCTTCAGTAGAGTTCAGAATAGGAACTATTCATTATTATATAAATTTTGGTAAGACAACTTGTGAGCACACAATTTATATGTTGACAACAGCCACTTTATTTACCAGGATGTTGTCTGATTGCACTTTCGTAGTGGGTAGTCAGATACAACTTTGTGTACTTGGATCAGAGACAATTGACCAATCAGTCAGGCCTGCTGCTAGATTTCCTTGCATTCTGATTGTACAATACACTTAAGATAGCGATGTTGCAATGCAGAGAACTTTTCAACTATGGCATCACGTGCATTGGTGGTGTTGGATGCTCAATCCTCTCAACAGAACTTCACAATTTGGTGGCTTTTACAGTTTGTGTGAAGACCAGCAGCTATGTTTCAGTGTTTTAGCCTGATGTAGGTTTCTCTAATGCATTTCGCAATCATTTTACTTTAAGGCTGATATTTTAGGCATTAATATGTTGTTAAGGCTATATTATGTTACAAACTGTGGTGAAGTACATTAAGAAGCCCATTTGTTGGTTTTAAACAGGCTTTTATACTTTACTGATTTGGTTGCTTCAGACATTTACTGTTAGATTTTGGTGAGAACCATTTGTTGCACATAACTGATAGTTGCACATAAATAAAAAAATACTTGTGTTATCTCGTAAGAGGATTTCTTCGTCTTTACAAGAAAAGCAAAGACTGGGGCTAGAGCCATCTTTCTGATCACAGCATTATAGTTGCTCCATATCCATTGTTTCTTTTATCAGAACACAGACCTAAGAGTTACTACATATCTTTATCTACTACTGCTTTAACTGTTGCAAAACCCAAGTGTAGTCATGTGCCGCCTTTTCTGAATCTCACGGCCACATCTACAGAAGATTATGTACTGTAGTTCACAGATTGACACAGATGAATTGACTTTATGAACACGTTAGTTGTTTGTTATTCTTCACCTCTTTTGAAATTCAAATAAATATGACAGTCAACACACATTCTTTGCTGTTTCTTAATGTTCTACCAATAACCCAAATTTCCCCCATTGCGAATAACATCACAAACCATTGATTCGTCAATTCTGAAGTGTGTTGCTGAAAGAGTCTAAAAGAAGTTATTTTTTATTGTTTATTTGCTTTAAATTGCATTGATTAAGTTGTCGATTGATTCACCTGTGCACATCTACTGGATCCAATGAAGTTTCTGGCTGGTGGAACTGATGGATACATCGTTTCAACCAGTCTTAACAAAAACTAAGTTCCCGAACATCTGGTGTACACCAGTTGGCACCTCCTCAGTGAATTTCAAAAAATGGGGCGGCTGAATGATTGTTGCTTCTTTCCTAACATCTCATGGTGGCAAGGAGTGGAAACATAGGTAGTACAGTTTTTTTTTTTCAGTTAGCAATAGCAATGCAGCAACCCTCCAGTCTTAATCGTCTTCATCTTAATACTGTGATGATACAGTAAACTGTTCAGTCGGGTGTACAAGCTACCATTATTGTGTCCTCTTACCTTCTGTCGCACCCTTCATTGCCTAGCAATGCTTCTTTACCAGCCGGGCAGGCACTATGACGGGGTTGCACACAGAATTTATGTTCGGAGGTGTTGGGCATGGCAATAGCTACGTAGCTAGGATTTATAGTTTGGGGGGTGTGTTCCAGAACCTTGGAATGTTATAAAGTAATCCTGATCCATGAAGCAGATGGTCGGGGGGGGGGGATATTTGGATTTCAAGGAGAAAAATTTTGATATTTAAGCAGTTTCCATACAGTGTATAAAGGCAGGAGGAGGGTATCTGGTCCGTATTAACCCTCCCTGCCGAAGTTTTGTTGGCTGATTTGGCAATTACAGCATTATATTTTGAATTGTATCAGTTATATTTACACAACTAATAGTTGTAAAACAGCAATATTACCTTACAGAAAAATAACCATTATTAAAAAATCTTTCACACATTTTTGGTGGGAGGGGGATTTCAACTTCATCCCCTTCCCCACCCCCTGTATGCTTTACTGCACTGTATGTAGCCAGCATGGTTTTGTCAGTGAACTCTCAGCAGCATTCAGGCCGGCATTGCTTTATCTGAGCCATCACTGCACAGCATATTTGTTACAAATATTTTTCAACTAAATACTGTATCTGTGTTGAACTTCATTAACCTAGGTACCCACTCTTGTTGCCATTAGGCTAAGATTTTTTCAGATCTAATTTTATATTCATGTCAAAGTACTTAAGCATTTTTTTCTGTTTTCTGTTCAAAATCCTTGAATGCAAGCTCATGATGCAATGATCAACAATTTTGTTTCTTAAATTTTCCATATATACTATATCAGTAGGCATAATTTGTTATTTTATTCAAACTTATGTGTTTCTTTATTTTTTCTAGAAAATTTATTGATTACAATCAAATTATTATTAGAAGTTTGACTATCAAAATTTATAAATTCTTTGTTTATTTATTATTTTTAATTGTGTTTTTTTCCTGGCTAATTATGTGTTTGGTTGTCAGTTCAGCTTTCTATTTTATGTTATCATTTTTCCTTCTTGTAGGAGTCTCTGTCTACTGCTCCTCTTGTTTTTGAAACTGCTGTCTAACCACCTCATAGCTTTATTTTTAATGTAAGTTTATTTTTATATTATTATTTAACCTTAACATGACATTTACTAGCATGTGTTTGCATTATTATAACTGCAGTAATAAAAACACGATTTGGGACAAAAGCATGGTTTGGAAACTAATAGTACTAAATATTAATGAAATGCTGCTTTGAAGTCAATTGTAAATACTGTACAACTAATAAACGTAAAAAAAAAAAAAACTTGTAACTGCCTGTTTGGTACAGGACCTAATTGGAAATCATAATTATAAATAGTTTACAGTACTATTATTTAACCTGCTGAGAATTAATTTCTCCTGGCATTTCAAATAATTAATTTTTAGCTACAAATAACAAACACATATTTGTTGATTGTGTTACAGAGAAATAAGTAACAAAAATAAAGTTTCAGACCTTGTTTACTCATGAAAATCTATAATTATTATATTATAATTACTTCACTTAGTACCCTGTAAAATTTACTGGGACTCGAACCAAAGTCCATGTGATTTTGGTTTCATGTAGTTGTCTACCTAAATTAGCATATTTGATTTTATGGTTGTGTGATTATTTTTTATTTCTATAAATTCAAAATAGACACTCAAATATGATAGTAATTTAATCCTCTTTATGGTGTGACTTATAATTTTGTCTTGAGTTTTCTAGAATTTGTATAAGTTACCTTATTGAAAAATTTTTAAAATTTTTGTGTTGTAAGCAAGGTAATTTTTATATCTAGTTCTTTCAATAATGAACACTACACATCATTTGCAAGTAATGTATTGTTTTTGAGCTATAGTTTGAATCGAAAATGACTAGTATTTTGCACCTTAGACCATGTTCTGACGTTTTTATTTTAGAGGAACAAGAAACAGATATAAAATTTTACTGGGAAATAATTTGGTGCACTTTAAATGATCACAAATGAAATGTTGATTATTCTAGCTAACGTGCTCCCACAGAACATGAAAAGTACTAGAAACTATCGTTGTTTAGACAGGTTCTCTATGCTAGCAGATGAAACCACATCAAATTTTACTTATGTTAGTACAGTTTGTTGTGGATTAGTTCACCTGCATTGTGGTCATCTTGTGGTGAATTTTCACTCAAGCAGGGGTGTACGCAGAGGAGAGGGAATGGGGATTACACACACCGCCTCATAGTCTGAAACTATCAACCATTCCTATAAAAAATACAGATAACTAATGAAGTCCTATAAAGTAAGTTGTAATTGTATTCTTCAATTATAATGTATTTTAATGTAATATGGGGGTTTTACTTGTGTGTGCTGATTAATTTTGAGGTTATTTTGATTTTTGTTGAATTACTTGGTTTCATGTTGTATCCCCTTGTGCTGTGAGGGTATTAGGCTTAATTTATTCCAGAATCCAATATTGAAGTCAAAAAGTCACCCGGCTACTCCCGTACTTGTTTTCCCATTGTCATTGTAACACCCAGCCACTCTATGAATGTGCTGACACACACAGTGTCTGGCCAATGGTTCTGTTATTCTAAGAAACTACAAAAGCTGAGATGTGTGTCAACCTAGGCGTAAGTAAGAGCAAATATTCATTTAGAAATGAAACATCAGAAACATTTAAAGGTAGTAGAGGACAGGAGTGGATTTGATCAATTCCTTTCATAATGTTAAAATATAACTAACAAATTTGCTTGAGTCTTCTTTATAGTTTACATGTGAGCTATTTCAAGATTGAATGTACAACCGCCTTGCCTGACGAAAGTACGATACCAACAGGTTTCAAATAACAGTTGTTAATTAACACCTATTTTAACATGAAGTGACTGCTTTTCAATTCGAACTTGTAGTGGTAGTTTTTAAATGTGAGTGCAGATATGTAATACTAATATGGAAATTTAATTTAATGTAAAGTTTGTCATACTAAATTCAACAGAGAATAATTTATAAATTGATACATAATTATTTATAACTTCTTGTGCAACAAATGCTTCAGAAGTTAAATACCTATTTAAGCACAAACATATGTATATATCGGTAAAGGATGCTCAACTCAACAGAAAAACTGTAACGCAAAAACTTGTTGACATAGGAATATGTAGACAGTAAAACCTCCATAAAGGCTCCTCAAGGTTCCCTAGAATAGGGTCTATAGGGGCGGTCTTTATAAAGTGGTTTACCTGTACAGTAAAACCCCTATTTAAAACCCCACAGATCTTGTGGAAAGTGTTGTTATAGAGAGGTGGTTGTTATAAAGGGGTTTTACTATATTTTGGCCTGCTCAGCTTTTTTGTTGCGTACGACGTACATATAATCCAGGCATTATGCTTTAATGTGATACTCGCCTGTTCAAATTAAGTTCCACTTTTTTCTTTTATGAAATTTCCCAAAACAACAATATAACAAATTATAGTACTTCGTAGCAACTGGGTTGAAGCTACTAAATTACAAAATTATGTATGAAAATGTTACTTAGGACAGACCCAAGGTGGGATTTGACAGTTATATGCATACTGGTACTATCTGTGTTTTCTCTTCTATACCAGTACAGACTGCCTAAAAATACCTCTTATAGGTATTGTACTATTGTACTATTGTTTCCTTAATTACGTCCATGCACTGTAAACTATAATTTTATATTTATAAATTTAACACATTGTATAAATTTTTATGCATTTACTTTTAAAATAAACTTTTATCTTTACATCAGTAATCATAACTGTGTATTCAAAGTAATGGAATGGATTTATGACAGGTTTCACTGTTGTGTGTGTTGTGACAGTGTATTTACATGTAGTACTTAAGTAGCATGTCAAGACGTAGGATGAATTTAAGTACATTGTAACAACTTCATAATAGACCCTACAGTTTGGGTTTCTTTGAAATTTTCAGTATTTTACAAGTTCCTGAAAGAAAAGGAATTTGTTCAAGTTTAAGTTCTTATCTGTAAAGAGTGGTATTTATATTTCAATTCCTTTTCGATAGAAGGAACTAGTCCCAGTTAATTTTCCAGTCTTTTTCAATTGAAGGAACTATTTCCAGTTTAAGTTCCTTTTTTACAAGTGGTACAAAATATTATAGCATGTATATTTTTGTATAAAATTTATTTCAGTACACCACTACTGCAAAATACTTCATCAGGTTTGATCACAAAAGATTTGTATTCAATATCTTGCAAAATTATAATGTGGTAGTACATTTTGAAGGGTCACAGATATGACTGGAATCCTTATCGATAGTCAATAAAGTACTATGTAGCACCGCTAACACTTGTCTAATTTTTTTGGTTGATTAGCACTTTAGTTACCATTTACGCTAAGTATTTAATTTTAGATCTATCGGTATTAACATAAAAGTCTTAAAATTTATTTAATTTGTCATATTTCTCTTAGAATCTAAATGTTTTGCTGAATATGTATGACTAGGGTCATATGTATAAAAATTAATTAATTTCATGCATACTGATCCTGTCAAACAGTTTCATCAGCAAGAGGCTGGTTTCAAAGACTCAGTGTCAAAGTAGGTTCACTGTGAGGTTAATAGACTCGAGGGTTCTCATTCCCTGCTCTCACCATGTAAGCAAGTGAATGTAGCTTGTGCTGTACATCAAATGAAGTATAGTCTGTATTGTGGCGCAACCAGAGTAACTGCTGTATGTGCAGCAGGATCTCTGGTTGCTCTCTAGAATAGCACATGAATTGGAGAGAACTCCACAATGCCTAATATAATGTAAAAAAATTATTGCTCTGGGCGCAGCAAGGTTTGATTGTGGTTAATGAGTGAGTGAGAGATTTTTGTCAGCATTTAAAAGCCCTAGAAAGCTGGCACATGAACACTGTTGCGTGTTAGAAGAACGTGTTTTTTAAGAAATACTGCTAAACTTATGTTCAATATCTCTGTCTACAAAAAGAAAACACGTTTAAAAATGTGCATTTCTATTTTTGTATTCTAGATATTATGCTCAGAAATATGATTTAGGGGCACCTCAAAATGACTAAAAAGTGCTTTTTTAGACTGCTGTTACCTAAAGTATAACAACCGGAACTGTAAAACAAAAATAGAGAAGAATGCTCTGCTCGTTTCTACACACTATCCGTAAATAAAAAAGTAGGACCATCGCTTAAAGGCTCATAGGAAAATGCCAACGACCAAAACGCTGCACATAATTTTCACAGCTCGCGCATAAAGTTGATGTGGTTGTTGACGCACGAGCCAGTTTAGCTCTAATCGCATGCCTGTTTCCATACTTCAAACGTGGCATCTAGCGTCTGCTGTATAGGGCTGTTTCCATCAGAGTCTTCAGCGCTGGTGAGGGGTGACATGAAGTAGTATGGAGCATGCTGGAATGAAGGGGCTGGGAAATGGGAGAGCCCGAGAAAACCCGATACCAGTGGCATTGTCTGGCACGATTCTCACATGTGAAAATTTGGGTATCGAACCCAGATTGCCTTGGTGGTAGGTGAATGGTCTGACCATTCGGCCACCGTGGCTCCCTTGATTATAGCAGAGGACTGGAAATATTAAATAAGAAATTTAAGTTACTGTCTAGTCATAACAGTTTACACCATTTAATACTTATTTGCCATAATTACACAATTCTACAAGTTAATGTTTGTAAGTAATACTTCTGGTTAATATTTTTAACTCCTAGTTTATGTCTGATTTTCTCATAGAAAGCAGTTCTCACTGAACACTTCGAATAGCTAGTTGAACTCCCTCATTAATTTCAGCAGTAGTCTTTCCGGCACATATAACCGGCTCATCCATCCCATACCCGCATCTGAACCATCCACACTCTCCCCACAATCTTCGCCGCTTCACTGCAGCCGCTCGCTAACTGTTGTGTGGCTTCTGCGTCACTTTTTGCTGATGCTGTCATTGCTGTATGTGCCACCAAAGCTGCTACCTCGATACTACTTTTTCTTGCACACAATCTAAGTATGTACAAAATAATCATTGTTTGCTCAGCCTCTGCAAGCTATGCATATCCATTTGCGACCTCAAGCTTAGGGATGCCATAATTCGATCCCTGAAGGTTCTAGGTTTTTAGGCAAGTATCCGTAACCGTTTTGGAAAGCCGTGGCTGCACACACTTCAAGGATGTTAATGGTATCAGCTAATACTTAATCCGACAGCAAGCCAGGCTGACGTCACAGAGACAGCTCCTCGTGTTATCCAGAAAAGGGGGAAGGGGAAACTGGATGTTATGTGTGCTGAGGGCGCTGTCTTGTAATAATATGCAAGTACAGGTGACATGTGATCCAAAAAATTACTTGGTAGATGTTATTTAATTTAACAGCTGTGAACATAGTCATCCTGGGGTGTTTTCAAAGATATCATCAGGCTATGTGAGAATGGCATGTGCATTGTATAATGGCTCTAAAATATGCTACATGCTTTTGCTGTGTGGCAGACACGTTGTTGATTTGTCCAAATAAATTTCTGCGGTTCCTGCCCACATACAAATGGATTCAGTTTAACTTTCTGAAATTTTGCTTGAGCTGAAGAACGAGTTTCTTGAAGATTGGCGTGTGGATGGCTGTCGTGGGATCTATAGGTCAACACCTGCCAGATTTGCGTTGCTGATCGCGATGTTGCTTGATCCACAATCCACACTCACAGCCTGCTATCAGAAATTTACCCATGATCTCATTTAAATTGGTGAGATTTCCTCCAGGCTGAACAAATCCTTGTCTTAGCAATGTTTGATGCACTGTAAGTAAATCTGTTATACCAGGAACTGAGCTGACAGTGCAGATAGTAGCACCTTTATCTACTCCCCCAGATGTTATGTGAATGTTGCTAATCTATTCTGCTATTGCCTTGTGCAATGACTAGTTAGGCAAGCCCCAAGAATGGTACTGTTACAGAAAAGAAGAAACTGGCTACATGTAGTATAAGTTTGATTATTATTTCTTTCCTGTGGATTAACCACCTTGTTCTGTCTTCACTTGAGTTACTAGTTTAGGTTTTGGATAGTTAAGAGTTGTTTTGATAAAGAGAAGTGAACAATCATGGTGTGTCAATGCCACATGCTCCTATTACAACACAGCATGGCTTTCTTTTCTTCTCAAGCGCACATATAATACCTTCTTCTTTCATATATGGCGACATCATGCTAATGTTAGTCAGTCATACAGAGAAGCCTGCATAGAAAACCTAACCTGGCACTGCTGGGTGGGAGAAGTCTTAGTTACCAATGTAATGTAATGTAAAGAGAAATACTGTATTTATCATTGAACTAACTTTGTTCATAACAAAATGGCTTGGACTTGACTTAACTCTGATTGTTCGATGTTGTGTGAATGCACGGTTCTTAATCTTTAATCAGTGGTGTGAGTGATAAAACAAACATTAAAATCTATTAATTTGTTAGTAATTTTTCTTTTGTTTCTTGCAGAAAAGAGCATGAAAGTACTGTATTACATTTATTTTTATTTGCATGTATTTTTTTACACTTACAATGCAGTTTAAGATTACAGATGTGGTGAAATCACAGTACAGTACTTATTTTCTCTCCGAGGTTATATAGATAAATATAAGTCGTTTTTTATTTTTATTGTTGTGCTAACAGATTTCGTTTGTGCAATTTTTCAGACTAACTACTGTGCGAGTCATGTGTAAAGAAATGTGTTGACGTTTTTCATTTATTTACTTTTGGAGGCTTGTTTAAAAAAAATAATTTTGTAATCATGTGTCTGAAAGTTTGTGATATCATGTTTTCTTTAATAGAGTAGGATGCAGCATTCCTTTTTTTTTTTATGTAAATGTGGCAGTTCTTAGTTTGTTCACATTTACATAGTTTATTTCTTATGGTTTTGCATTGCTACATATTTTTAACATTTACTTCGCATAGTTTCTTACTTGTAGTTTTATGTTAGGCAGAAGCTGTGATGCTTTCAGTTCTGTTTCACGTTGTAGACTATAAAGTTTTTTTTTTTTTGCATGATATGTTGAATGTTGTGTGCATTTTCCAGTAGCTTGTTTTTTTTTGTTTGTGTGAAGCTGCATGTGCTGTTGTTTTGCTTGCAGCTTGTTGCACCCAGTTTTAGCACTCACGTGGTCAGTAGGCCATCAAGCCAGCTAAGTCACAATGGTTCCTCGGGCTATGGCTCAACACGAAGCCATAACAAACCCCACCACCTTGGACTGTTTTCTGGTAACAAGTGCAGTTCGTTACGGGTGAACAGGCACAAACGAGGACAAAGTGCAGGACATTTCCCTAAGTTTTATTCATTGAGGTTACGTAAGAGGTCGCAAGAGAGGTCTCCCAGGCCTGAAGCGGTGGAAAATACTGGTGGTAAAGTGGACAGTGCATTTCAGTTGCATTCAATGCCCATACAAGAAAATTCTCCGGGTGAAAAAGTTGATTCGTGTGAAATGAACAATAACAATAATAGCAATGAAAGAAGTGAAAGGTGTCAAGCAAACATACAATATCCCATCCCAGTACCTGCACCTCGCAAGCAACTTCCAAACAAGGTTGTCAGACACACCTATCAGAATGTTCCCATACCAATAACACCCAATTCCCAAGAACTGACTCCTCCAAAGGTTAGTACTTTTTGTAGTCATTTTGCAGTGCCAGAAAAAAGCATTAGATTCTTACAAGCCAGCTCAGTAGCAGTACCTAATTCATTTCGTAATTTTTAGTGCAATGATGTATAATATTCTAAGTTAAATATACTTGGTTAAAAGACTAGAGAAGCATAACAATTAAGCATATTTATTTATTTTAAGTAATGTACAAAATTTAAATCTCATTCCTCCAGGTACTAGAATATGTAACCTTTGTCAAATGTTATATACTACATGTTAATTTTTTATACGTATTATCAATTTCTTGACATTCATAAATGATGCTGCTCAGTTGTGTCTTATTTATTGACCTTTATTTTTTCATGCCTAAATGTTTGTGTTGTCCTTTCAGATTTACCATATAACGTGGAGCTTTTGCTTTTTGTTTTGTTTATGTTTTATATTTATAATGCATATACTCACACACATACAAACTTGCATTCAGAATTACAGGAAAAATAAAATAATTTACAAGTAGTACATGTAATTGTAACTTGTTTAAAAAAAAAATTATTGTGTACAAACCAAATAAAAGCTCTGAATTTGTCTTCTCAGCTTTTATAGACTAGTTATCAAAATTCCTAAGAATGCATAAAATAAACTATAAAATCATTCAGAGTTAATTTAAATTAAAATACAAAAAAATTATTTCTCATAAATTATTATAGAAATATGATTAAATTCATAGGCCTACAATAACACTGCTATAGTGCTGAGCCAATGCAAGATCTTACAGATACAGATACTAGCCTAGTTGGTATTACCAAGCCAATACTGCCAATATAAGATACAGTTTGTCGGCAAATTTGAAATTGTTTAAATGTTATAATACTTTTAATAATATGTATAATGCAACAAACCATCTCTTGATTCAGACATGGAAAACATTTCAATTTCTAACTTTCTATCCACAACCATAGTGAATTGTGAATTCTTTTAAAAGTAAAAATTTTATTTTTAACACACTTATGGCCTAACATACATAAAATGTCTTTGAGGGCGATATATACGTATTGGTATTTGTAAAAAACTTAAAATTTAGTAAGTATTTTACAGCATTTATTTTTGAAAATGCATATTTAGTTTAATTAACATAATTAAATAATTATTAAATGTGAAGTAGGCTTTGGCCGCTAAGTAAGCAGGAGGTTGAGGTACTCACAGGCTGGTATTTCTTGATAGTTACAAATATTTAAAAACATACTAACACATTGTTGCGTGGGTGTGCTGTTGTGTGAAGTTTCACTGGCTAGGCAAGTTTTATCAGGTGGCAGTTCAGGCACACTGAGTAATGATGGTGATGGAAGCGTGGTTGGTTGCCCTAGTGGCCAGAGAGCAAACTAGGGTGTGGTGGGAAAATTCAAATTGAAGAATATTCAGGTGCTATGATTGTGATTATCTAATGTTGAGACCTGGGGTTTATGAGATTTGGTTACGTACTGATGAGCCAGTTCCAAGCGCTTGAGTTCTGAGCTATTGTTTGAGGGTGTTAGGGCTCTTACTACTTTGCAGTTGTAACAGGAGTCAAAGTTTTGTTTGTGTGATGCAGCATGTGCTGCGACTGGTTTGTCAAGTGTTAACTGCGTCACACAAACAAAACTTTGACTCCAGCTACAACACCAAAGTTGTATGAAACATACCATTCTCAAACAATAGCTCAGAACTTATGTGCTGGGAATTGGCTCATCAATACATAACCAAACATCGTTAACCCACAGGTATCAACATTTGATAATCGCAATAATAGCACCCGAATACTCTTCAATTTGAACTTTCCCGCCACACCCTAGTTTGCACCCTGGCAACTAGGGCAACGAATCACGCATCCACCACTGCCATTACTCAGTGTGCCTGAACTTGCTCCCCGATTAAGCTAGCCTAGCCAGTGAAACGTTGTGCAATGACGCAACAATGTCTTTGTCCTATTTTATGTACAGTACGTGTAACTAGTACCAAGAAGTATCAGCGTGCGAGTACTTCAACCTTCTGTTCACTTAATTGGTTAAATAATAATTTCATATTCTACAATTTTCTTTGACATGCTTCATGAAACTGCATTTTCAGCAGGCTACCATAATTTATCTTAACCAATATTGTTTGCAGTTAAAACTGAGACAGGTATTCCAGTAAATGAGTATTATTTTAAAACTAGTAAACTAATTTAGAAGTTTAGATGTACAAATACTGTACAGTACTACTTGAGTAACATGTCTAACTATAGTTAAAGATTTTTTTTTTGCAAAACCGTGATTACGTGTACAGTATTAGTAATTTTTCATAAAAATTGTACTTAGTATTCTGCTGTTTTTGTTTATTACTAAAAATATATTGTAACTTCCTAACGTTAAAAAATACATTTTAAAATGCAACTACACTATTATAAAAATTCTGTCACGACAGTAATATTGAAGTCTTAGAAAATCCCTAGACAAGTCTAATTATCACAGCAGTGTCTATTTATCACAGCGGCATTGTGCGTCTTCTAAACAGCCAAATGTTCAGCAGCCATGTTATAGAGTAGCTACTAGTTATGAAGCACATGATTACTAATATTAAAATAAGAGGATGTGTTGTCTACAGTAGGTAATAAACTAAGCTTGTACCATAAATCATTTAAAATACGGCACAATTCAACAGTTCTTAAACACATGTCTCCTCTGTGTGGAGTTATTTAGTCGACAATCTATTCTTATAGGCATTGTGACAAAGGTTGCTTAAGAGGACGTGGTACATAATTCAACGATAATCGCTTTAATCTATAACTAGGTTTCTTGAAGCAATTTTCAAAATTTAAAAATAGCAATCCTAGACAGTAGTTTCAGCCAACGTTTTAAACAAAATAGTTTCCAGTGTTACGAACTTCTGAGGCGCAATCTGTGATGCCGGAACCTCGTGCATTTAACTGTGGCGCAAGAGATCATGCATAACATACTATTAATTCTGGATAAAGATTTACTCATAAAGTTGGCAAATACCATTATCTAGGATTGTCATTGAGTATTTGATCCATATTGGCTTTGAGAAAAAGCGTAGAAATCGATTGATGTTTTCAGTGTTTATTTATTTTGTACGCACTCTTAAATGAGAAAACGAGTATTCTGGAATAAAAGAATTTATGTACCTTTAAACACTTTTCTTCTACCCTTGCAATATTGGTTACAGCACTCTGTTCAACACTTACATTTAAAACACATTAGCTCTCAAAACAAAGTTACTTAAGAATCCTCGTGAGGTAATTCTATCATACGAGCTCAACAGTATCGGCAACATTATTTATCTTTTTGTTTGTTTTACTTTCAACTCTCAAGGCATTCATTCACCACTCACAAGATCCCGCGATACCCAGATTTTAAGACCTTCTGACTTAAAGACTACCATTAGGAATTCCAAGAACACACGTCTGTGTTTCTTGCCTTTTCGCATCTTCCCTAATGAGTAACGGAATTATGTTGTAGTACCTTAGGCACACAAATTATCCATAACTGTAGTCTTAGGGTAAGAGAATTAGCCCCGTTCAAAAAAGGAGATCCAGCTGGACGTCAGTGCAATATACCTCATGTATTCACCACCCTGACACGTCCTGGTTGTAGACTCTTTTTCTGAAATGGCATAAACAAGTTCGTGCCAATGCTCTGGAACTTCCAGCTCTCAGCAAAGACTCCAAACCCGAGTCACTACCACCACTTGACTTTGCAGAACATCGGCAAGACTACTGAGGCAGACTTCCATGATGCATAGTGCACTCGCACTTCTGAAGTCGTCCGAACCCCTGCAATAGACGAGGTATGCTCGACACCTCTATGTCAAGCCTACCACTCCTCCCACGCACATTCCCCCCACCATCTCCCCCACAGAGAGCCCACCACCGCTCTACAACAATGAAGTTCAATCTGCTGGATGGCCACTTGAGCAGAATGCACGACAATCAAATGGAGAATGACGGTGGCATACCTGAAGCAGGAGAGGTGAGAAAGAGAGACCACTTCTATTCTCCGTTCACTCTTAGTTGAGTTCTAAAGTAAACAAATAACATAATATCATTGCGCTTTGCTAGATACTTATTGGCTCAATTTGTGCAGCGAGCCTACGTACTATTTCCAACCGACTAAACTGTGTACAGTCTGTATCATAGGAAACAACCCCCCCCCCCTATATATTAAAACAATATTGCGTGAAAATTTTATACGTGTATAATCAACATACATAAACAAAAATTACCGTACATAAAAACTTGATAAAATTATTGAGATCATGTGTTCAATTTCAGTATATTTCAAAATTTAATTGTAATTATCAAGCCATGACTAATGATCATATTCAAATATTCTGGTACTAACGTGACGAAAATTTGGTATTTTTGAGTTCTTTGATTAAATTAACGTAATAAAGAAAATATATACTTACAACTTCCTTTTTATTTAAATCAAAATGAACTTTCTTTCTTTTATTTTAATATTACATACATAGATCAAAATAATAAGACTGTCCTTTCTTATTTTCTACTTGCAAAGAACAATACCATTAAAAGTGCCATAGAAAAACATATTTCAATGATCATAATTGTTTATAAACCTTAACACTCTCCCTAATTGAATATATTGTTTTTCCTTTTAAATTGTAAACCAATATGCTCTATGAAAAATGTTAGTTTTGATTTATGAAGAGGTTTTGTCAATGCATCAGCAAGTTGTTTGTCTGTTGAAACTGATCTTATATTGAGAATTTCTTCCTGAACAACTTCTCTTATAAAAAAATGTCTAATTCTGATATGTTTTGTACGTCTGTGAAATTCTGGGTTTTTAACTATCTTTATGGCTGCTTCATTATCCACAAATAGTGTCGGAATATCCCGTAGCATGGTGATTTCATCTAATAGTCGCTTGAGCCACACAATTTCACGAGCGGCTTCACTTGCTGCAACTAGTTCGGCTTCGGTTGTAGATATAGCTACACTTGTTTGTCGTTGGCTTGTCCATGAAATAGGACCTCCAGCAAACTTGCAAACAGTTCCAGTAGTTGATCTTCCTGTTTGAATGTCACCGCCTAGATCAGCATCACTAAATCCTTCTAAAATACCATGATAATTTGGTTTATATACAATGCCAAGATCTTCAGTTCCTTTAAGATAACGAAAAATTCTTTTTACCTTTACAATATCTTCAGTAGATGGATTTTCCAAAGATCGTGATACAACTCCCACTGCATATGCTATGTCTGGTCTTGTAGACACCATTATATACATGAGACTTCCAACAGCTTGGCGATATGGATACTCATGAATATCTTTTCTCGACTGTGATTCTTCCTCAGGTGGACTTACGACAACTGGTGTAGGTGATGCTTTACAATTGCTCATTCCAAACTTCTCAAGAATTCTTCTAGTGTAATTCTTCTGATCTATTCTAATCGTACCATCTTCTTCTTGATGAATTTCCAGACCAAGAAAGTAACCACTATTTTTGACAGTAACCTTACATTTTAATGTCAATTCTTCAAAGAATTTATCTAGGAATGTCTTATTCGTTGATGTGACGAGACCGTCATCAACATACAAAACAATTATAATTTTGTAATTTCCTTCAGTTTTTACGAATAGACATGTATCTGCTTTGCTTTGTTCAAAACCTAGTTTTACTAAGAAATCAACAAAACATTTGTACCAACATCGAGGAGCTTGTTTGAGGCCATACAGACTTCTTTTAAGTTTACAAACTTTGTTACTTCCATCACTGAAGCCGTCAGGTTGTTTCATATAAATTTCATCTTTATCATCTAATTTTCCATATAGGAAGGCTGTGGAGATGTCAAACTGGCCTAAGTGTATCTTCTTGCAAGCTGCAACACTCAAAATTGTTCTTATTGTGCTCAATTTTGCAACCGGACTGAATGTTTCATCGTAATTAATTCCTTTTTCTTGAGAGAAACCTTTTATAACCAAACGAGCTTTAAATCTTTCTATGGATCCATCAGGATTTTGTTTGATTTTGTAGACCCATCTACAAGGTAATGCCTTTTGACCTTTTGGTAACTCTGTAAGAGATCAAGTTTCATTTTCTTCAAGTGCTCTTATTTTATTCTTCATTGCCTTTTCCCATTAATATGAATCTGTACAATCTATGGCTTCTTTGAATGTTTCTGGGATTTCTAGTTCATTTGTCGTAACATCATACAAATATTCACTGTAACGTTTAGGAGGGTGAATGCTCTCCCTGTTTCGTAAAATCATTTTGTTTTGAGGTTCTTCATTCTGTTGGATATCTTCTGAATCAGGTCCAATATCTTCTATGTTCTTGCTTAATTTGTCTGAATCTTCTTTTATTTCAAAATTCGGTAGTGAAGTTACAGTTTTTTCAATTTTATTTTCTGATTCTTTGATACAAATCTCGGTACTTGGAATTAAAGGAGTTTCTCTAAAAATAACATCACGAGATCGAATTAATGTTGATGTTTCTGGATTCCAAATTCTGTAACCACCAAAATCATATCCAACCAAAATACCTTTGACAGATTTCTTATCCATTTTACTTCTCTTTTGTTTAGGAATATGAATAAAACACTCGCTTCCAATTATTCTTAAGTGTTTTATACTAGGTTTTTTGTTGAACCACATCTCAAATGGTGTTTTGTCTTCAGTATCTGAGTTTGCTGATCTATTGAGAATGTATACAGCAGTGTTGGTTAGTTCAGCCCACAAGGATTGAGGAATGTTTCCATGAGAATGCATCATTGATCTTGCAGCTTCAACAACTGTTCTATTTTCTCTTTCAATGAACCCATTCATTTCACTGCAGTATGGCATGGTCAACAGTTGTTGAATACCATACTTGTCTAATGTGTCTTTCATTAACTTGTTATTAAACTCACCTCAATTGTCTGACATGAGAGCCTGAATGTGGTAACCTGCTCTACTATGTTCTTTTAGTACCTGTAAGAATTTTTGATGAACTTCAGACTTTTCTCTAATAAAATATATAAATCTAAAACGAGTGAAGTCATCTTTAAATAATACATAGTAACGATATCCAGAAAATGACCTCTGTAAAGGACCACAAATATCAGTATGAATGACTTCTCCTGGAACGGTGGCTCGTTTTCTTGTTCCAAATTTTAATCTGTGTGCTTTTCCATTTGAACAGCCTTCACAGAATTCAGTTGTTAGAGTAAATTCAATTCCTAATTCTCTTTCAATAACAGTCTTCACATGTCTTTTTATATTGATGTGCAAGTCTTTCATGATACAGCTGTAAAGTAGTATTAGGAACAGCGACTGTATTGATTTCTTGTGAAATACTTAACTTATACAATCCTCCATTTCGTTGTCTCTGGCCAAATAAAATGGTTTTGTTATTTATGTTGAAGTAACATTTCTCTGGAGTAGAAATAAATTTACTGTTTGGATTTTTGTCTTGTGCAGATATGACAGAAAACAAATTCTTTTTAACCTTTGGAACGTACCACACATTTGATAAAGTAACAATATTACATTTATTACTGCTATACATATTGATGTCAATATTGCCATATCCAATAGCAGGAACACTGTCTCCATTTGCTGTTGTAATATTGTAAAGTCCATCAAATGACTTAAAATTTTTAAATGAATTCTTGTTGTTACAAATATGGTTTGTTGCACCATTATCAACATACCAGTTCATACTGTCACATTCAGCAGAAAATATGTCATTGTTTCTGGCTAATAATGATATGTTATTCTCATTAAGTTTACTTCTAGGTGGTTGTCCATCTTTTCTCCATTTTATGCAATTTTTGACTATGTGACCTTTCTTCTTACAATAATGACAAATAATATTTCCTGCAGTCTTATACAGACTTTTTGTATGTTCCAATACAGTTAAAGTTTTTTGTTCATCTCTGTTAATAGAACCACGACACAAATCTTTATTTAAGGCTCTTTCATGTGAACATAATTGACCTGTTAAATTGTCAATAGAACGTTCAGACTTTGGTATTAGCTGCCAACTAGATTTGAAAGAAAAATAATCTTATGGTAGAGTTTCCAAGATTTTACATATCAATAAGATATCAGGAAGAGAAGATGACTCATTTCCTTTACTCATCTCCAACTTTAAATTATTCCAGATATTTTTCAATTTTGATAGATGGCTAGCTATATCATCTTTATGATCATACTTATACGTGAAAAACTGAATGCATAAGTCAAACATTTTATCATCTGTTATGCCTTCATACAATCTGTGTAATTCTAACCAAACATCTCTAGCTGAAGTAAATATCATTACTTTAGTAAGTGTTTCCTCATTCATGTTGGTAGTTAAAACTAACAACGCTTTTGTATCTGCATTTTTATAGTGTTCTAACTTATCATTATAAGTTTTTATTTCATCTGCTGATAATGTAGCACCTGAGTTTGTAGGTTCTATCAACTCACCTGATACAACTTCAACTCCTCCAGGAATACTCCTTAACAAGATGAGTGCCTTGAATTTCCAAGTTGGCCAGTTGCTTTTTCCTTCAAGGTTTCCTATGTTTACTTTAAGATCCATTTTCCTGAGTGCTCAAAAAAATCTTCGAAAAATTATAATTTTAAAGAAAATATTATATAATGCACAGTTGTAGTGTGTCTGGGCCCATAACCTTTTCAGTTCTTTGATTAAATTAACGTAATAAAGAAAATATATACTTACAACTTCCTTTTTAATCAAAATTAACTTCCTTTCTTCTATTTTAATATTACATACCGGTACATAGATCAAAATAATAAGACTGTCCTTTCTTAGTTTCTACTTGCAAAGAACAATACCATTAAAAGTGCCATAAAGAACATATTTCAATGATTATAATCTATATATATATAAATGAAAG
>PNEQ01051734.1:24251-45840 GCA_003012365.1 Medauroidea extradentata
TGACTGACTGACTGACTGACTGACATATCAAACTGCAGCCCAAACCACTGGACCTAGAATCGTGAAATTTTTTGTGGGGGTTCCCTTCAGGTCGTAGGCGAGCACTAAGAAGGGATTTTTCGAAATTCGACCTCTAAGGGGGTGAAAAGGGGTGAAATGTGTTTCCGAAGAAACGTCGATAGAGCTCGAACCCGACAGCCAATCATGGTGATTTTTACTTTAATAGGACACTCGTAAAAATGCATATTAGCCAATTTAAGGATTTTTCGAAGTTCAACTTTTAAGGGGCTGAAAAGACCTTAAATGTGTTTCCAATCAACTATTGATATCTATCGAACCCTTTGGGATAGAGAGTTGATATTTACTTCAAAATATTGCATACATAAATACCCAAAAAGCAGTTTTAGGTTTTTTTGAAATTCGACCCCCAGGCAGTAAAAAGGGGAAAAATGTGTTTTTAATGACTCGTCTTTATCTTTGAAACACAATTGGCTATCGTCGTGATTTTAACTTTAATTGATTACTTTAACAAATGTCTATGACAGGACTCAAAATCGTTTCGAAATTTTTTATTTAAAGGGGTGAAAATACGTGAAATGAGTTTTCGATTATCCTTCCATATCTATCGAATCAATCGAGATATCGAAGTGCTCTTTGCTTTAAATTGGTGCTTTTGTAAATATCCCAAGTACCATTAAAAATATATTTTCCGAATTCGGCCCTAAACTGGTTAAAAATGGGGTAATATGAGTTTTCGACTCACATTCGATATATATCGATCCCATAGTTTTTTATATAGAGACGTAATTTTTGTTTAGGATTGATGCTTACTCAAATAACTAAAAAGTAATTTTAGGAATTTTCGAAATTCACCATCCAAGGACGTGAAAAGGGGTGAAAAGTGGTGAAAAGCGTTTTCAATTAATCGTCGATATATCTTGAACCCAGCGAGCTAATGTTGTGTTTTTTACGTCCATGAGATATCAATAAAGTATTCTAAAACGTGATTCAAGGGTTTTTCGAAATTTACTCTTTTAAGTGGTGAAAAGACCTTGAACGTGTTTTAGATAAATCCTGGATATCTATCGAACCAGTCGAGATATACAATTAATTTTTGCTTCAGAATGATGATTACAGAAATTATCGCAAAATGGTTTTCAAATTTTTCGAAATTAGTTTCTCAATACTATGCAGGGGTGATATGTGTTTTTTTAATGATGATCGATTTTGATTCGACTGAACGGGCTAGCGATGTGATTTACACTTCAGTTGGATACTTATACAAATGTCTAAGATGTAAATTTAAAATATTTCGAAATTCGACACCCAAAAGGGTGAAAAAACACGAAATTAGTTTTCCATCAACCCACGATATCTATCTAACCAGTAGCGATATTGAGGTGTTGTTCCGCGTCAGAGTGATGCTTACGTAATTATTTAAAATAATATGTGTGTAATTTTTTTTCTTTATAAGAAATGTGATTATTAAGAATAAAACTTAATTGGTCAATAATCAAGTCAGACGATCCGAAAAGCAGGAACGAGCAGCGAGAAACAACTTATACAGGAGTTTCACTACAGTAACCTATCGAGACGTGGTATTGTACAACCTCTATGAACCCAGGACACATATTTTTTTTTTTAATATATTTTGTTTTCATGATTTATTTCGACGTTACGTGACGCAGTTGTTTGTCACTCAGGTCTAAATTCCGGGAAGTTCTGGGCTCGAATTCCGTTAAAAGCTGCGTGCGAACGTTCAATTCTGACACACGAAATCTACAAGGCAGATCGAATTAGTGCAATTTACATGTAGTCTTTAAAATGGGTAAAATTGCAGTTCGCTTTCCACTTAGGTTCCTCTACAATATCAGCTGACACATCGTCGGTATACTGCCAAAAGTGATTAAGTCATAAATGCTATTTCGTTTAAAAACAGTATTAAATTGTAGATATTAACAAAATTTTGGTATGTTCTATACTGTAACACAACAGTACGAAACGACGAATAGACTTTAAACTTGGGCAATTGTTCGTGAACAACATGTACATATTCCTAGCATTTTTATAATTTTATCTCAATTTGACTTTGTCACTTTTGGCAGTAAACCGACGATATATCATCTCACTAATCTCAGGTTTGGGGCACCAAATACGTTTCCGCGAAACCTTTACCCTCTGAAACTTTGTAATGTCAATAAATTTAAAGTGAATATTTTGAAAATATATAATTGAGGGCACCATCATCAATGGTTGTGCACAGGGTAAACAGATGTGTTTCATTCGACTAACCTCTTACCTTAGGTGTCTGTATCTACCCCACAACGTCAAATAGGCAGGGTTATAAATAAGGCCCAGGCGAAGTCGCTGTTAGTGGCAGGGTCAAACTTAAGACTGCTTTTTGCGTGGGCAGCTATAGCTACTTATCCTGCTGCAGAATTAGTTCAACTAGCCGCTTGGACATTTTTACACTTGATGACTGAAGTATCAATCTTGTGTACAAAGAGGTTTTTAAATTAAAGTAAATATTATCAGTTACGAATAATAATCGCGAGCAAAGCCGCGGGAGACTGCTAGTTGTTTATAAACCTTTACAGGTATTGCATGCAGAAAAAAAGTTGTCAACAAATTGAGTGATTAAACTTACTGTAAAGTCTTCCTTGATTACTATTTTCTACTTCATTTTGGAAAAATGACATTTTATAAATCACCAAACAATCTGCCAGTAATCCATAACACATATTCATTTTTTTTATAAATGTTATGCGAGATTTTTATTCTTGCCTTATAAACATCACCGCAGTTTGTTTGGTAATGAAGACATATCCATGCTTCGAAAATCGTGCAAAACATTTTCACTGTTCACGTCCAGCGCCATATAACCTAATCCGCAAGCAATGTAAACATAAACTGACACGGGAACAGAACGAAATAGATAAAGGAATTTTGGTTCTGACGAACTGGAATGGAAAATGGATACATGGAAAAATCATTCGCAGTAGCCACAACATTGACGCGTTAATGTCCAAAAATACTTTGAAAAAAATAAAACATTATATCTGATTGTGATATTTCTGACTTATTTTTACTGTGGTAATTATTACAGAACTAAACTTTTAGTATTTTCAGAGTATCGTACATCTCTAAATACTATTGGCAAGTGTACCAAGAAACTCGTACGTTTAACAGTACATCAGTCGTTAAATAACTTGTGAATCAGCTGTACGGACGTGTCGTCCGCTAACCATAGTTACCATAATAAACATATACCGTCATAGATTGTGTTTGCAACGTCTGTATATTTTAGATATTTTTTAAGTGATGGAATGGTAAATTTATATGTACACGACAGATAACAAAGATCTATTTCTTATGCAAGGTCACTGCACGGCGGTCGGCAGCCAATGAACATGTTTGTTTATAGTTTGCTTTGTTTATCCTAAAACTCAGGTAAGCGTGAACAAAGAATAACAACTTCAACCTAGGACAACTTTAACCCAAATATGGGTACAGGCCACATCACTTCCGAAACTCAACCCCAAAACAAGAACAGGGCCGAAGGACCTGTTCAAGCTAACACACAAACTCTGTTGCATGTATGTAAGTCATGTCACCTGTATTTATACCGGCATTAGTCCTAATTGTAATAAACCAGTAGGTGTACACAAAGTGTTGACTGTAATGTACTCTGTTGCAAAATATATTAATGTCTGCTGCTGGGCTGTGGACTTGAGTTGATCAACCACCTTAAGCTTTTTGATGTTTTTTTGCACACTAGAATTGGTTGATGATTGATACCATGTGTCTCAATAACACTGTTGAATTTATGGTTGTAACCAGAATTGTTAGCAAGAGGTTACACAGCAAAAGTCTTGAGTGAATATTTATGTAAGTGGTTAAGTAGAAAGATTAGGAGAGATGATTATGCAATATGCAAGATGTTGCAAAGTATGGTTATTAAAAAAAAAACAAGTTAGAATGCAATAATAACATACTGAAGTTACAATTAATAAGTAAGCTGCAGCTGTGAAATTAAAAAAACTCGGTGAAAAAACATTTTACTAGCTTCAGCTAGAACACATTTGGAAACGTGTGGCTTCTCAGTTATGCAACTTTACGTCTGCCAAATTTTTCAGTGCTTGCTACATCAACATGGGTATGTGAAAGTTACACTGCATACTCTCCTTACTTCTCTCTCCTACTTCGCAATGAGAAATAAAAAAAACTTGTATGAGAGAATACAAAGTCACAATAAACATCAGTTAAAATATATGTATTCTTAGGCCCACTCAAATAAAATAATGTAATATAATAACAATATTAACTTATTAAAAGTACGTTCACTAGTCCACAGAAATAGAATAATTTGAAGTTGTGATATAGTTAAGGATATGTCATTAAAATAATGCAATAAAAATTTAGGTAAACACTGAATAAAATATGTTTGCATGACCACAACAATAAAATAATTCAAAGAAAATAAAAATAAAAACTTATTATAAATATGCTTGCAAGTGATAAAATAAACCCAAAAAAAATCACAATATAAATTGATTAAAATATGTTTGCTAGACATTTAGGATAAAATAATATAAAGAAAATTCCTGTATAATATAATTGAAAATAATTTTGCTAGTCCATAGCTATAAAATAACTCCAAAAACATTATGATAAAATTATGCAAAAAATATTGCATTTTAAAGTGACAAAAAAAGTTGGTAAGGCCACTAATGTGAAGATGAACAGAATAAAATCTTATTAAAAATGGGTTCACAAGTCCCAAGTCAACAGCATTATGTTCATGATGCTCATTGGTGCTCACTAAAAATGTGTGGCACTTCAGCTTTAGGCCTATGTTACTTTCTTGCATATTTATAAGTTTTATATTTTTGAAAACACTCTGTGAACAAAATGTAGTAAATTGTTGCACCTTGTTGGTAATGAAATTGATACAGCATACTACACAGTTGCACATTCAGACGGAGCAATACAACACCATCTCCATCTAGTTTCCGTACTGTCCATCGCCAAGCTGTGTATGTAGATGCTAGTTCAGCTGCTAAGTTGAGAAAGAATGAAATCATGATCTAGGTGCATGTACTGTGTAGACTGGTTCGGGATAGAGTGAGCTGTAAAAAGTAGCCCTTCTAAATTCCTATTTTCAGCTGCATTACACTGCTACGAAAAATGTTACCTATCTACAATAGTATCTACTCATTGCGGTTAATACACAAATGGTCAATAATAGCTATTGTGAATGGTACGTTATTGTAAATACCTGTGATGTATAACTTTTATATCAACAAACAATGTAACAAACCTTTCGGGAACTATAAATATATGTTAATAACACCTTAAATTAAGAAAATTAAGTGTTTCATCTTTGTGTCTGTTCTTAAATAGTCACAAAGAGTGCAGTTAATTTTGTTATAACATGTGTCTATGACATACGTATTCAATTACAGTGACTTAACTCGTAAATCAATATGTTCAGTATGTTCGACATCATATTCAAAAAACAAGATTTCTATTGCCATTAATAAAACCACAGACAAGGACCTTAAAAGTAATTTTCAACTATGTACGCTGGAGTAACAGTAATGTCATTCAGCTAGGAAAATTTGGAAAACAGCTGAGTTGTAAACAAAATGTCTGGCAGTCATAAATCGTAAACATTGCACAGTATACTGTAACTATAACTTTGTGTAATCAGACAAATGTATAGACATGAGTTCAGTTCTAATTATTTAGTATGTTTGATAAAATTAACATATTTTTCATCATACCACATTCGACACATTAAGTAAACAGAGTTTAGTAGCGAAGCAAGCTTACGCTATCTCTTGGTGAAACTATGAACTCTCTGGTGATGATGGCAGATAGACTTAGTGTGGACACTGCTAACAACGGAAAGTGACTGAGCTCTGTGGACACATCGCTTGATATTTATGCTTGTAGGATAAATTGTATAGTCGGTAAAAACCTGCTTGATAAAAGTTTACTAATTATATAAAATATGTCAAATTCAGTTTTTTTTCTTCCAGATTATTATATTTAAATTGAAAAATATGCGGAACTATAACAGTTGTTAATTTTTTGCCAACCATTCAAACAGCAAGGCATCTGTTGTTAATGTTGAATTGAATCAGCTAAGTCGTGAGGGTTTTTTTTTCTTCCCTCCCAAAGATACAATTTTTAGTGCCCACTCTATCTTGAACGGCCCATAACTCGATACTTGTTTACCTGCCTGGTCATACAGGAAAAAAATAAGTAGGATTTAAGTGTGTGCACTGGAGCACCGACTTTTAAGTAATTCGATCAATGTTTTCCATGGCTGCGTTTCACAGGGAATTACATTGAGCATGAAATTTATTTGTACCTCTGAGCCGTGCTCTCGTGCTGTAGCACTGAGTAAACTTTTACAAAGTTATTGTGTATTTAATTTTATTAAATTTCAAGTAATGTGCCACAGTGTATACTTCTAACCTTTCTTTATAAGAATCGACTGCTTTGCGCTAAGTTTTATAGGCGGACGGAATTTTCTCAAGTAATTTTGTTTGTGTAAGCCGCCCTTTACTATGGTGTACACCTGGCTCGGTGCTCCCACGGACTAGCGCACGGTTGTCACTCCCCTTTCCTACCCCTTGTCCTAGCCAGAGGTGTAGAGAGATGCAGGAACCTTGCCCTTATCAACACCTGCTCCGTGCAACGAGCAGAGTGCCCTGCTATCTACTGCGCAAGCGCGCGACAGTTACGTCAGCGCGTTGACAATGATGGCCGCTCGCGTCGCGCACGTGTTTGCACATCCAGACTGGTAAACAAAGTAATTTTCGATGTCGCATGGATGTGTAGCTGACTTAGCATAACTTTTATTAATAGTATGTTAATAATAGTAAGTTGCGGGTGTGAGTGACGTGATACTGTGCATAAATAATGAACTGCCGTAGAATCTATGTTATTAGTCTTTGACGCTATGGATACATCATGGGGCAGTTTGGTAAGTCGAATTTTACAATATTGATCCATTTTTGTGGAAATTCTGTGTTGCTTGACTGTAAGTGGAAAATTATTTTAAGGTTTGTGTCCGTGGTTTATTAGTGGCAAGTTTGTTTCCCGAATGTGACGTGGTACGAACTGCACACTTTTATTTACGTGTTCCGTTATTGTAATCATAAATATCGCAGGCCTAAGGCCTAGCTGACAATAAAACAAGCTGCGCAGTGTATGTGTTGATTTTCGAGTGGACAAGCACATGAAACGTCTAGTTTTCATAATTGAAGGAGTTATTAAGTTGTAGTTTTCGGAATAGTTATTTAATCGTATCAAAATGATATGCCGATGCGGGGCTGAAGATATGCGTAGGACTACTTCGCGTGTGTTTGCGTCTGCATTTAGACAAGCTGAACTCTAATGTAGTCTTAAGACGTCTCACATGCGATATTGTTGGCATTTTATATACGAGTCGGGATCACATTAATCGTGAGGAAACACATAGGGAATGCAGTAAGAACAAATGTACAGAAACTGAAATTGTAGGATACTAACTTTCCGTTAGTGGTATTCATTGCTTGTGTATTTAATGAGTACCTATACATTGTAGATAACGTTTTTCGGAGCAGTGTCACGTAGCCACAAAAAAAGTTCTTGGCTCGGTTTCGCCAACCTCTGTTAAGCATGTAACGTTTGTTAAAGGGAATTAACAGAATATTTTATACGTTAAATATAACTTATGTAAAAACACGCGGTAATCTTTTTGTTAATATGCAGCGGAAAGATACAAACTGGCTGAAAATAGAAATTAAACAGGACTTACGTTTTAAGTAGGCTACTCACATTGTCACAAACTGTCAGTAGGAATTTTTTTTCTTTTGCAAGCTAAACCAGTTTCGTATTGTTGGGTAAGTTGCATACGTACGTGAAGGTGCAGACTATGCCATGCAACAGCTGTACAACAATGAGAGTGTGTGTATTATGGCTGCTCAACACGTTCGACATAATATCTGCTTATCAGACATACTCTGAGAATATTGTTAAATACTGGGTTTTTCAAAGAAGACAAGAGTAATTATAAATTACAATTAATACAAAACTAAACTTAGTTCTTTAAGTTGAAAGTTTTTACAACACACATTATTGGCTACATTACTGCTTACCATGAAACGCAATGCAATTTCTCAATACATGTAAAGCAAAAGTTCTATACCTTTGAGTTAAAAATATGATTATTAGTAGGGAAAGAAAGTATAACGATTTAGAGGGGGATGGGGTGAAGGAATTATATTCACAGCACTGAGCACAAAACATTGACCGGCCGCCACTGCCTCTGAGGAATTATTTTAGTCTTCAGATTTGTACATTTTAGATGAAATGCATTACACATTGTTATAGAATTTTACTTTTTTGGACACAGTTGGTTCTGTAAAAATTTTCATTGCAAATGATTTATACATTTTTGGGAACAGATAGCTATAAATATAGTAAAATAATAGGGTATTATTTTACTTGGAAAATGTCTACTCTACCTACTAAAGTTTTTTTTTTCCTTTCTTTCTTTCTCAAACCAAATGACAGTTAAACACAAACATTATTCAATGTACACACTGCAGGGAAATTTTTTTTACATTTTAGGGTTCTTAATTGATTGTTTGGGTTTATGATGGCAACAAAATAACGGCTAATTCTCTGGAACGGTAGACTGTCGTTAGATTGAGGTTCTGCTGTTTGTATATTTTAATGATATTTGAAGATTATAGTATACACTGACAGTTCGGGAAGAGCTACAGTCATATTATCCTATAAAAATAACACTTTGTGTGGGCCAACTATTTTTAAGCTGTACAGTACACATACTGATGATGCTCATAGGTAATGTCGCAAGAAAATGTTGTATTGATTAAGTATCATGTTCTGTATCCTGCTTGGAAATTTTCCTTCGGGAGTTTTGTGGAGGCAAACCAATCTATCTACTCACAGCGCACAGCATCATTCATGAATGCTATTATCAGACCTGTTAATTCTATGTAAAATTTCATTTATTACATATTTTTAGTAAAATAGTTATTAAAGTTTAACTTAAGAGGAATGTAATTAAATTAGTGTCTTGAGGAGAAGAACTTGACCTCGTATGAAACCACATAATCTGCACAATTAATTTCACAAAATGTTTCCTGATAGTAAAAAAGCTCAACAAACTTAAACTGCCATTGATTTATCTTAGCAATCATACCATAATTCATACTAGATCAAGTTGCATCCATATTATTTCAAAATTCAGTGGTACTGTAATAATTGTGTTTTACTTTTTTTTGTAAGCTGGACTCAGGCATATATGTTGCAACTGTGCTAGTTTATGTGCCACGTGAGTTACATCATATTTACTGTCATTTATTTGTAAAATTTGTTTTCTCTTTTGCTGTGTTAATTTTAAACACTTAGGTACCTCTATCGGATGCTAAATAACATGATGTTCATCCAGTAGTTCATTATTCATAAATTGCCTTCCTTCCTATTAATAACTATATAATTGGTAATATTTTTATGTAAACATATTAGAATGTGGATTTTTGCAGATTGTTTGGTACCATACAAGCCAAGAAAACTTATCCTTATTTGCAGTAATATATGTAATGTAATAGCTGATTTGAAATATGATAAACTTAAGCTTTGATTATATGGGAGAAAAAAAAATGTTAGTGTACAATTTTCAAAACATATTTTTATTCTCTGCTATTTAATGATGCCAC
Organism: Medauroidea extradentata; assembly: GCA_003012365.1. Taxonomy (NCBI): domain Eukaryota; kingdom Metazoa; phylum Arthropoda; class Insecta; order Phasmatodea; family Phasmatidae; genus Medauroidea; species Medauroidea extradentata. Next base: position 33,995 of record PNEQ01051734.1, read on the forward strand.
TTTGCTAAATTATATATCAATAGATGTAATATGTGATGGTATATTAAAAACATTCAGTGCAGGAGTAAGGACAGATCGCTAATACCACAAGTAAACAAAAACTGGAATATACATGAGCAACAAATTAACACAAACACAAAAAAATGAAGCACTGTAGCACAATATTACGGCCACCTGTCATTCTCCTTGTAGAGAAACAGAGAGTCCACTTATTTACATTAGTAACAAATTAAACAAACGCAAAAGAATGAAGGAGCACACATTTTCTGTTTCCTGTCCTTATTCAGGTAGAGAAGTGGACGCCACATTTCTCTACCTGTAGAAGGCCAAGTTGCTAAAATTTGGACTCTCTTGTTTTCTTGTGTTTGTTTAGCTTGTTGCTGATATATTTTTATTCTGTTTCTTTTTCTTTATTGTATTTGTGGTCAGTCTGTAACTCCTGCCTTGAAAGCTTTTAATATTCCTCTTGCTGAGGTATTTTAATCACTTAACCAATTTTATTACAGCTAGTAATGGTTAGTAAAATTCTTGACATGGTTAAAGTTGATAATATTGTTTGTGAATAATGTAACCTAATACAGTCTCTATAGATAATATTTAAGGAATTGTGATAAACTAGTATCTCTAATTTTATTGTTGAGAATGAAAATTTTTCACAAAAACAAATTTACCTCGTTGACTACAATTTCGGGTTGTATTTGCATCCTACAGGTGAAGTTTTTTGAGGTGTGTATACTTCCATGATTGGGTCAAGTTACTACAGTTGTAACTAGGGCTCCAGCTAACATCATGGACCTGATGTCACAGGGTGTGACCATGTTCATTGTTGTGGTGGAGTAGGCCTAACATAGTAGAAAGAGTACATGGATACTCTACTTCTGAGAAAAAACCACAAAAATCACCCTGAGTTTGAAAATTACCGAATTGCCTTAACTCTTAAGACTTCATTGATTGTTGTCTGCTGTCTGAATACAATCACTCCTTCCGCATAGAAGTGTGCATCTCAAAAGTCTAACTTCAATGTAGGTGTACCTGTTATTTGATGGTTAGCAATCATATTGGCAAACAGCCCTCGCAGAACCGAGTTTGTGTCTAGGCTGTGTTTCCTTGGTCCTCAAATATTATATATCTTCTAAGGACGCTCTGATAACAACTCGCTTGTGTTGAGACTCTCAACATGTATCATACTCGTTTCTCTTTCCTGCGAGAACAGATACCAGATTCCTAGTACAACTACTCTTGGACCTTGCTGTAAAGTTCTGTCACAGAAACTAGTTTCCTTCTCCTCATAAACCTTTTCATTGTGGACGTGTTGAATCTGATTAGCAAACCCATTACTCTCTCATTCATAAGTAAGACGTATACCTTCATTCTCGGCTACTCGGTCAAGGTCGCTCATGGTTATCTTCCCTTCATCAACGCCCACTCAACTTGCTTTTTCATAAACCTGACGTGAATATTTTTCATTGTGATTCTTCTGGTCGTGACCTGTTTTTCCTGGCATTCCCGTGATTTGGTTTTCCACCTGTGTACTCTGTATACAATTCCCTATTTTTTAAGTCTGCTCACCTTTCCTTACCGTCAACCCTTGCAGTATCTTAGTTTCCATTGTTTCCAACCTACTGCTGAAGTTTGCAAATTTATTTTGCATTTGAACAAATATCACATTTAGCATTTCTCTCATGTCTGCCATTTCAAAACCCCATGCTCCTTGTTCTTGATTCGCAGTACATGACAAATTTTTTCCCAGGTTGTCCAACAGCTGTCTGGTATCTAATTCCCCTAACTCATTACTCATGTTGTCTTCACGACTTACATATAGTGCCGGAATCCGTGCTATCTCCCATCTCACTCTCAATTGACTTATCCAGGTTCGGGCCTTTGTCACCTACTGACGTTGGCTCCTGATCCCATGCAGTAAGATAGTTACCTTTCTTTTTGCTTGCCACCTGGAACTTTGTCTCTATCCCTAGCATCTGCAAATGTGTGCATGCACTACTAAGGAGAACAAAAAAAAACTACACTGAACTGCTGTCTTCCTCGCTGCCTGCAGTTGTTGTAACGTCATGGGTACCACCTCTAAGAGTAGAACCAGCGACGCTCGCCGCTGAAGACAGACTAGTGCTGCTGAGACCTCACTCCAATCGCTTGTCCCCGCCATTCAGTCTCAGGGTCGTATGAAAGGTCCTTCACGTACTGATTAACGTTTGCATATGTGATTAGCTCCGCATTGGGTGCCATATGTAAGCTACTGCTCTGGCTTGCAGTAGAAACGCTTTGTGAATAAGTAGGGTTAGGAAAATGTGGTTGGAATAAATACACTATAATTTTGTTTATTGTTCTTCGGTAACGCCCGCAAGGCCTCTATTACCTTGGTGACTGCCTGTAATAGAAATATTAAATGATTGTTCCACGGTTGTCTTATTTCTCTGGCGTCGGTGCGAGGTTAATTACACGGTTCCAGACAACCTCTGTCGTGAGGTTAGCTCTACATTTATACTGTCAATACTGAACACAATTTAATAGAAACACGTTACTTATTTAATTAGGGGCATACTGTAAGCTCCACCCCCTGGCCGGTACCTTTCCCTTCCCCTTCCATATCTTGGCTGGCTCCCTCCTGGGTCTGCCATAAAACCATCACTGTCTGCCCTGCCTGTTATCTGAAAACTTAATTTATACTCTTATTTTCAATTAGCTGTTCTGACAATTACAATTATAAGATAACTTTTAACAAATATAAATTTTGAAATTTAACAAAAAGGAACTTGAATTATATTCATACGACAATTTTTAGCATCTTACATAGATCAAACTGCGTTACTTGTGCCACATTCAACCACACTTGTTATCTTTAAGTAATGAGATCTGCTGCTACCTAAGAAATCTTTTTTTTAGTCATGTCCTTTACTGTTTTATTCTATCATGTGTTAAAAAAAAAAGTTAGCTGTAAGAAAGGTTGCAGTGGTGCTATTTCTCTGTTTCATATATTTTGGTGTTTGTTGTTGATTAATTGAAAAATAATACTTGCAGAAAACAACCAAAACTATTGTAATGTTTTTGCTTGTACTAACAGCAATTGTTTATGTGATGAAACGTTAGTTACATAATTTCAGACATTTAAAAATATGTAGTGCAGATATGGGTTACCTTCAAACAAAATTATCTTGGTACTCTGATTCTTATATAGTGTTGAAAACAAAAAAAAAATAGTGTAGTTTTATTTCTAAAAAATGGCTTCCTGTAATACTGTACCAGGGGGTAGCTATGCCTTATACTGTGTAGGAAAACACTTGAAGGCAATGTATGCGAGCCATTGTTGAACAGAGGATGATACACTTGGTCAGTGTTGCTCTCATAAACATTGTTTCCGTCATAAGAACCAATATATTTTATATGAATTTTTAAGAGCACTAAAGAAGAAATTGTTTATTGAATGACAAATATGCCATGTTTATCATGGTATATATTAATTAGAGAACATAATTTTGCAATTAAATGTGAACTTAACAGCATGATTGTGTTTTGAAACACAATTTTGTGAGTACTGATATTGCCTACTGTTCGTGCGTGGAAACCATTGTTGTGTTAACAGTATTTAATACATTTATGCTAGTTTCGGCTGCTTATTAAACATTTTTCTAGCAAATGCATTCATTTTACTGTAATTAGCAAGCAGCTGCATAGTCAGTGACATATACGTGCATAAATAAATAATGTGTGTAGCCATATTTTCATGTTTGTTAGGTTTGTCTGCATAAATAATAATTGTTGTTTAACCACATAATTCACATTATGCAAATATGAAACATGGTCTTTTTTTAGCCAATGAAATGTAACAGTAGCATATTTCTTTCCCCTACCTGATCGCTCTTCACACAGTAACGCAGGACACTAAACAGTTTTCATTAACATCTGTTCAGTCAATAGTATGAATTCTGTACTAGATGGGTACGGAAACCTTACTAGATACACTCAATAGACTAGACATTACTAGTACGCAATTTTAATGCATTATTGTACTAGAACAGAGGCATACTCTACACACTTTCTAACCTGGTCTTATAATACAGTTCGATCGATGACTGAAATGTATCGCTTCTGCACATTTTGCTGCACATACTACTTTTTGAGTTTACGTGTAGTCTGAAAAAACAGTTAAACATTAAATGACTGGGTAGATCTTATAATGTGACCAAGTAGACTATACTTACTATGTTTTCAAGAGCCCCAACCAAGAGTTGTTTCTTTTGGTTGTCAATAACTCTTTATTCATGCAAAACTGGCCTAAATCATTGACTTCAAGAAAGTCCCAACATGCCATCTCCTTTTTCCTCCTACCTCCATGTACTATACCAATAAATTTAATTTGAAAATCAGTTTTGAACAACTGCATACCGAAGGTGTCACTTGCCTTGTTGTCAATAAACTAAATTTTTGGTTTTGTTAAATTTGTATAAAATATTATTGTTGAAAGTTTTATTTGGTGCATTCACAAGAGAGAAATTACAGTAATGCTGTTAAAGGATTTTCAAAATTATTTTCTACAACTTTGGTAGGCTTGTGTTATGGTTTAATAATTTTATATGAAACTGTACCGATTCTTTGATAAATATTCAAATGAAAATTCTGGAATTTATTTTCAAAATTACATTAAAATACATAATTTTTAATTTGTGGAGGTCCTTTTTCATAAATATTTTAAGAGTTAATGCAAGAAATACCTAACTTGATCTTATATCTTCATCTTGCAGATGAAAAAAAAAAAAATGGAAATAACTGGCTTTATACTAAGGAATGACTTTAAAAAACAAAAAAATCACTTGAACACTAAATTCAAATATCATTCTGCAACATATTCAGCACAAGATTAAAATTTAAATCTAAACAATTATGGAAACAAATATACTGTCATCTTGGTATACTTGGGACAGCAAGAAAAATTGGGACTTTTTCAGTAATTTTTGTTTTGTATGATAGAGCCCTGAATGAATAAATCATGCTGTTTGAGAAAGACATTTTCGTTAATGGTTGGTTACTTGTGTTTATCTGTTTCTTCTTACTCTTATGGCTTCTGTGCGTTAAATAAAATTCTGTAAAATGTGTCCCAAGTTTTCCTGCTGTCCTAGTAATCCCAGTTGACAGTGTTAACTTTTAAAATTTTATTCGGCACTTTCATCAAACTACCGTGGGTACTGCATAAATCTTATGTATGCAGAATGTAGAAAACAATTTGGGAATTTAAATGCTTTACTTATAAATTGGACGTAATAATGTACAGGATGTTTTTATTTAATGTTTCTTTAGCTAAAAACATGAATGATCATCTGTATAACATATTCCATACAAGAAAAAACATAGTTACTAAATGTTGTCACTAGATTATCAACTAATAACCTTTGGCTATTCGAAATATATTATTTTTGGTCCTATTAAAATAGTGTAATAACTATTAGCTATGTCAAGCAGACAAACAGAATTTAAAAGTTACATTGGCCTAATGCTGTGCTTATTAATGCTTATTTTCAAATAAACATTTTGTATGATTCGTAGCTCAATTGTTTTACTTTTATAGTAGATAGTAAAACTAAAAAAAAAATTGTTAAATATTTGACATGCATGCAAAATTAACAGCATTATGATTTAAAATGATTGTAATAAACACTGAAATAATATAACTAATATGCATGGCTTGTGCGCTTGTCCTTCCAGAGCCAGCACCATCATCATCACCACCATCACTACAATCTAATGCCATCTCAACATCATCTACTAACAATTCCCCCGAACTCGCAGCAGTGTGGCAGCCTCAAGCGAAGCAGTGTTGCCAGTAGGAACTATCTCCCCCATCCTCCTGTAAGACTAGAGTATCAGCAGCCTTTCCACTTGACAGATAGCATAGTGTACGCTGACTTAGCTCTGGCATCGGCCAATGCCAGGCGCGAACCTAACTATCCTCCATGCTATCGGCCGCCACAAGCTTCCACAGAGTATGCCATACTCAAGTTCCACGATGTGGGACAGGAAATTGATGTCTGAGCAGGTAGGTAATTTTTATCTATCTTTGGTAGAGAGATAGCCGCAGATAGTAAATACATAGTACCTTTACACAAAGTTTTTTTTTCTACCGGTACATAAGTCTTAAACTTTTGTTTATTTTAAGTAAATGGATTAATTTTTAAAGTTACATGGAACCAAAAAAATTTTTGGTAAAGTACCAGGGGGGTGATAGTTAAAGAGCTTGTTATGTTCTGTGGCCTGGTATCAACTAATGAGCATATGACAATGTAATTTCAGTAGATTATACAAGCAAAAATCTGTCTTAATTTATGTAAAAGAAAGGAACATGCTGCTAGACTATTAGTATGTACAAAAGACAGAAGCACAAGTACTCACGTTTTAGTACTTGACAGATTGTACACACAAAAATAGGACGACACATAATCGTTGAAGCACGTATCGCGATGTTTCGCGATTATGTGTCGTCCTATTTTTGTGTGTATCTGTCCAGTACTAAAATGTGAGTACTTGTGCTTCTGTCTTTTGTACATACTGTCTTAATTTATGCCGCTGGGCAACTACATGGTGCAATATACCGTATGCATTAAGTGTTTGGAATCTTGTACAGTACAGTATCAGAACAGTAACTAAACAGGGAAGACAATAGCAAAAATAGTGTGAAGGTGTAATGATAACTTCATTAATCCGTTAACTGTTTGCTACAAATAGTTTTTAATGTGTGCATTAGAGACACTGAGTTGTATCCATAGCACAGAGCGACCAATGATAACTCAATAGTTCTGCCGGAACTGTCCAGTACCTCACACTTTTACCTGACGGCGGAAATTGTAATCATTCAACTAATTTTTGTCTTGGTTTGATACCTCTCCCATTCTCTCGTTAGCAACATCTACCAAATAACATTGTCAAGTTGCTAATTTCGGTCCATAACAGGCCAGAGCAAGTATTGTTGCTTTTATTTTAACTACTTGGCGTGCATATAAAAGCATTAAATATTACTGCAACACCTTTCTTATGTTCAACTGCACTGGAATAAATTTTAAATGAACTAATTTTAAATGAACTAATTTATCAATAATTTATGCTAATATATTGACAGCGTGTAGCTGGTAGACATTACATACTTTACAATTTGTGTATTAGTGTCTATATTTTTTAAATTTAAAGTTACATATTTCTCATTTATTACATAGTTGCTATTTTCATCAAGCTACCATTTTCCCGTTTAAATATGCAGTATCTTGGAGAGTCAAATTACAGTACAGTACATTTCAATACATAAGTGTTGCTGCAAGCTATTAATGATAAAGTGAGCACATTTTAAGATCATGCAAAGTTTTTCTTTTCATGCTGTTGATAATGTTCCACAACATTAATATTGGCATAAACATTGAAGTTTGATTGATGACTGCAGTGTGTACATTTCATAACTTTGTAGTGCTAATGTGTTAAGACCACAGTAAACAAAAATGTTGGGAGGGATGTAAAACTACTCACTGTATCATTATTGTCTATATTGGAATAAAAATTAAATATGTATGTATGTATTAGACCTACCTACCTATTTCATTGATTATGAATAGGGTATGCCTTGGTAAGGGTGCTCAAAACTTCTCAAAAAGAAGTCCAAGTAAATTTTTTTCCTTGGCCATGAACTTGTATGTTTTTAGAAATGATGGGCAAATCGTAATTATTTATAGTAATAAACACAATAAAACCCATATTTAAGTAGATTTGATGATTCCTGAAAGTCTTACCGCTAAATTGTTGTTTCGTGAGTTTGTCTAATAGGGAACCTTTGAGTTATGGTTCCCGAAAATCTTCTCTTTGAGTCAATGTTTAGATAAATACCAGTTCATAAAGTTAAAGTGCTGCAATTAAGTATTGTAATTGCAGTTTGTGTAATCACAATAGTTTTTTCCCTTTTCACTATTATGTAAATAAATCATGATTCCATTGCTCTAAGTAAAGGTGAAATATTTAAGTATGTGAAATTATATTACACTTTCGCTTTGGTTGAAGTAATATATTTTTATTCTTGCTCAGTTATAAATATCTGAACCGGCAGTAAAGTTTTTTTTTTTTTTATAAGGTTTGTAGGCACTGTTATGCTGCAATGTTTTTATTTTTTCTTTGTTTATTTTGTGAATGTTAATATGTGTTATTTATATACATGTGCTGTTCTATAACTTGCTGCATCAATATTATTAAGAAAAATATATGTTTGAACAAATTAAAATTATATGAATTTTGATTGCAGAAATTATTTTATATTGAAACATAAGGAAAAATGTTGATTTTTTTGTAATGAGTTGTTTAAGTACTTATTTTACATATCATAGGGCCTTAAAAATACAGCAAGTTAGAATCTCATTGGGTTGGTTAGAAAATTTGGATTTTATTTATGGTATTTTATAGGTGGAAAAGTGTGATTTTGTAAAGGAATGACTACACCAGTATTGCGAGCTATTTAAATTTTTTTTCTTACAAAGAGATTTATGTTTTAAATGATGCCTGTGTTTTTAAACAAAATGGTTATGATATTAAACTTTTTGCTAGGTTTATCTCAGTTTCTCTTTTACTTAAAGATTATCTCACGGATCTGTGCAATGTGCCCTGATAAGGTTAGGCTGCTTTCATGAAGCAGTTACTTAATGACCACAGTTCAGTAGAAAAAATATTATTTTGAAGTAATCATATTCACGTATATTAACAGTGAAATGCCTCCATGCAATGTTGTTTGTTAGACATGAATTTAATGTATTTGATAAAAAAAATTTTTACTAATAGCGTGTGAAATACTTTTGTGCTGTGTCTATTATTAAATACAACTGCAGTGGTTTTGTGTTATTTTATAAGCATCATAAAAAAAACCAAAGGAGGTGTTTAAAATTGTTTCATTGAGTTGAAACCCCTTAAACAGGTATTTTATACCCAAAATACGTTTTCATAACATTAATAACCATTGTTTAGTGTGTCAACAGTCATTGTGTCTTACTTTGAAATTGTAATCACTGTCGTTACTCATGACAGCAAGATGTAACAAAGTTCAAAGCGATAATACTTTTATAATTGTTTTTGTTAGTAATGAGAATTGCAGGGGAAATCAGAAAATGCAAAATTTGTTTTGAATTGTTTTCAACAGGATGAGCTGAAACCAAAGGCCAGCATTACATACATATTTTAAAGAAGTGGCCCTGATATTAGAGGTATATATACAAAAGCGTTTCATGTAATTTGTTTAACATATCAGTCTTTGTGTATAGAATGTCTCGTTGTTATTTTTATTTTAACTGCATCTGAAATTGCTTCTGAAAAAGTAAAAGAAATATTAAAACAGGAATTTTGTTTACTGTATTACAGCAGTTAGTCAAATGTTTTTTCATAATTAACTGAAACATTATATTAATAAATAACTACACAAAATCACTTATTGTTCTTGAATTTGTTTTACTGATGCTGATTAATATTTTGCAAATGAGTTTAGTGAAGAGTTTTTTTCCCTGGGCTATATTTGTTTGACAGTCAGGTCATTACAAGTGGTTACATACATTTTTAAACAAGGACAGGAACTCGGGATTGGCCAGGGCCTTTATAAAGGTGTCATGCCAGCATTTGCCTGGAGTGATTTTGGGAAACTATGGAAAGCTGAATTCAGGGTGGCTGGAGCTGGGAATTGAACCCAGGTTCTCTCACTTAGCTTAGTGGTAAACATCTTACTGGTGTGCCTCTGTTTCTCACCTTCGAATGACTGGTCCTAGTTCAGTTGGCTGCACCCAGTCACATTGCTAGCAACAACTCCCGCCTCCCACCATTCTACTGCACTTGTGTAGTCCGTATTGGAGAAATAAATATGAGCTTCTGCAGAATCAACCCCTTGACTGGTGATAGAAATCATTTAAATTGTATAAATTTTGAGTAAATGTTTAAAAAATACATACTTTAGTACAGCCTGGTTTTTTTAAGGGTCTAGATTCTGGTGAATGACTTAGTAATATATAATTCTATCCATACAAAAGAAAGTAATTTGAATACTCGCAAACCCTAATTGAAGAGCTAGTTGTAGGCCTTTGTTGAGAAATGAAAAAATTCTTACAATAATTAATTCGTATATTTATATATTGTTGCACCTAGTGAACATCAACTTGAATACATAATCTTGTAACCGTAATAATCATTCTTATAATACACATAATAGTCATATGATAAGTAAACAACATGTAAGATTAGGTTCTACTCAAAGGAATTGTGAATCTATGTCAATTTTACTTTTTAATAGATTTGATTGTATTACACACACTATAAAATTACAAAGATTTAATTATGCAATATTTAAGTAGTTGGATGACAATCCATTCTACTGTGTTGATGAGTATCTGTTTACTTCAGTTACAAGTCATGAATTTTAAATCAGTTGGGTATTGTAAAGTTACTTGTTTTGTAATTTATGTTCAATCTTGTTGTCAAATGTATTTGTTGTATCTATATACAGTACTGTTAACTGTGTTGTGTACTGTTTAGTTTCAAGACTATGTCAGTTGTCATATTGGTTTAAAGATAAATAAATCGATTTATATATAAATTTGCTGACATGCCAAATTGAGAAAAAAAAAATTGAAAAACCAAACTCAAGATTGGTTGACTGGGAATCAGACACCGGCTTACCCAAATGTGAATCCATCATTTTATTACTGCATTACCTAGCTTATGTAACACCTGATAAAAGTGTGGTATTTTTAATTGAAGACTGTATTTCATTGGCTTCGGTGTAAAATAATTGTTTGTTTAATGAAATGCTAATTTTTATTTGTAATTTGTAGACAAACAATTTTAGGAATAGGTCAATTTCTTTCAAAAATACTCACATTTTGGTTTTAAAATAATTTTTCTATCCCAAAATTTCTGAGCGATAGGTTTAGAGATGTTAAAATTATGTTGAAATCAAAATGCTAGTATTTTTGAAAGTTTGGTTGCTATAAAGTCGTGGATATTATAGTATTAAAAATTATAAAAATACGGTTTTAAATTTTTATGGATTAGGTTTCTATCTTATTTTCTGTATTCAAATGTTTATTTTTTACTCAAAAGCAAAGCATACTACTGTTTAATGCTATATAAATAGATGTTCGCTTTTAAAATTTCTACCTGGCAAAAAAATTTCATTGAAATAAGATGAGTAGTTTAGATTTTATCGACGAGTGAATATTCCTGTCGTTCGCTCGGCACCGTAACTTTCCATACTCCTTAAGATTGTCGTCTTACATATTGAAAACCTTTATCAGAGACTCAGAGATACAGTGTATCCTGCCATCTCATTCATGCTATCATGTTAGAACACAAATTTCCATATAAGTCTTTGAGAGGTTCCCTTCCTGTACAACTCTTAATTGACCTATTCTGTTTCATAAGATCAAGCTAGCCGATTCTTTTTCAAGGAGTGTGACCATCATGGTAGTGCAGCGAACAAGAAATGTTCCACAGTTATTGCCACCTTCGAATAATGTACTTGTGAAACACCAGACAATGACACAGGCCTCATTTAATACTCTTTATCACATCTAGAACAGATGTCCCTGCCAACCAAACTTCAACATGTCACAGCAGTGGTGTTGAGGACAAAGGGATCCTTTAAGGCTGTTCCAGTGATATCGAAAATCGCCATGTTAATAATATTAATTTGAATGGTCAGATGTGCTTCGTATGCCTTCCATGAACACGCCGAGAATGCGTGGACTCCCTATATAAGTCACCGCGCTTCACAATTTCTCACACTCGCCTTTGGGCGCGCTCAGGGAGAGGGCTATCGTCACTCCTCTCCTGCGAGC
>PNEQ01051737.1:5355-16108 GCA_003012365.1 Medauroidea extradentata
AAGTCGTCAGATCTCCCGAAGTCGTCAGATCTCCCGAAGTCGTCAGATCTCCCGAAGTCGTCAGATCTCCCGAAGTCGTCAGATCTCCCGAAGTCGTCAGATCTCCCGAAGTCGTCAGATCTCCCGAAGTCGTCAGATCTCCCGAAGTCGTCAGATCTCCCGAAGTCGTCAGATCTCCCGAAGTCGTCAGATCTCCCGATGTCGTTAGATCTCCGATGTCGTTAGATCCGATGTCGTTAGATATGAGTTTACTGTATTGCACCTTGTAACAACCGACATCGGAAATGACTTCACTAAACCACTGTCTCTGCCAAACTTGTTTCATAGGAAGTCATGGTATGCATGTATTCTCTTTTGTGTGTTTTGGAATGCATTCTTGACCTTGCACATAAAAAGGTTGAGTTCTTCCAAATTATTCTGCCATATCTGGTCTACAATCTTGATTTTATGGGCCCAAAATTGCACATGGTAGACATGTACACCAAGTTCATCTCTCAGTGTTTTAACAGATTTGGTCACTTAACTTGCGTCATCTGTTACATATGCCACTATGTTTACATCTGTCATCATATTTTGAGCAAATGTCAATGGCAGCTCTAGACAGCATTTTCAGACTGAAGTACACAAGAGGCTCCTTGAACAACATTTTGCTGAACCCCTGGCACAAATGGTTTGAACAAAATGTTGAAAATATAACTGATACTGTTGTCAGTTGTTTCATCAAAAAGAATGATATCATCCTGACCTTTCAGCTTCTTTTTTTCTTTCTGCCTCTTTCCCTTCTCGCAGCAGGGGTATGTATTTCTTTCTCATTCAATCAGCTGTTGGCAAGTCTCTGCACCACATACACGCTTCTCTATCCACTCCAACTTAACATTGTCTACTGTTTAAACTGCTCTGTCAGCTCCTACAAATGCTTTAAAGGTTTCAAGTAGTACAAACTCTTCCTTTGCTTCCTTAGTATGTTTAAGCACTGGGTCCTGCTTCTAAAATATTGAGTTGTCATTTTGAAGTACTCTGTTTTTCTTCAGCATGTTTGTGTTTTTCAGTTACTATATGCTTGTTTAATGTGTCTTTATGCTCAATTTCTAAATCACAATCTCAGTGTATCTGCACACCAATATTTCTCCATCATTAACAGAAAACCCTTCAGTTTTAAAATTGTTGAATGAGAAACAGCAGTAAATTTATTCTTCGGCATATTGACTTCATTAGCCGAGATGGTAAAAATTATGTTTTTGTGTACATAGGCCTACGAAGCACTGCAAATGTGATTGTAATTTTTGCAACAAATAATACTCAACGCCTTAGCTGCATTACCATGTTATATTAGTAACCAAACTGACAAATGTCATAAATATTTACGTCACAGAATACAATATGGCATAGACACGTAGACATAATTTTTGATGATGTACTGGGTCAGTACGGCCTTGCAAGAATCCCCAAAGATTTATTGTGTATGGACTTTCTACTCAGCCTCAGTTTATGGTATAATACCTTATGGATGACTATGGTGCACAGTGGAACTTGGACTTTTTCGTATGTGCCACTGTGTTTCGGAAGCGCCCCGTTTGATAGGCACGCGACCCCTTGCCGATCTTCGTGAACGTTCGGGTCCCGTCGCCTACAATCGTCGCCTCCCTTCTTTAGTCCCTCTCCCTCCCCTACTTCCCTTCCTCTACCTGGCCTTCCGCCGTAGAGTGCTCCGGCACTCTGTGTCCTGCACCCGCCGAGCAAGGTTGCCCGCTACTCGCTACCTCGACGCTCCATCGGCATAAGTCAGATTGGTAAGTTTCTTTCTTTGAATAGGGTCATGCGTTCCGGTGTTTTCTACGGTTCGGTAAATTGCGAGTTTAACTTTGTTTGGTTTGGGTGATATTAGTTTCGTTTTCATTTAGCTTTCTTGGTTCGTCTTACCTCTCTCTCTCTCTAATTAATTATGTGCCGGCTGAGTGTCGATGAGGTGAGTGAATCAGAGTCAGTATCTTTTTGGTATTTATGTTATTTATATTAATGTAAACGTATCTTTGCTGCAGGTCCCTATTTAATGTAACTTTTGATTGTGTTTTGTATGTATCTTCGAGCTTGTGTGTTCAATCCTGTAAATTTCAAATTGCCAATACATTTGTCGTTGCTAATTCACGTGTCGACTCTCGTCGCATTGCTCGTGACTATGTGGCAGGACAGATGGTGTAATGCCGGTCTTTTCAGCTTCCGTCGCGTACGGAGGGACGAAGCGGTAAATTAATGCTACCTTTTGCCGGTTCGTTACAGATATCACGGCTTCTTAGACCGAATACTGTACTTCTTGTATACCAGGATTCAGGACGTGTGGCATGGAAGGCTCACATTTCACACAAACATGCAACTGATTCATCCGATGGCGATGATTATTTCTGTTGTAGGGATTATTATCGTCAGTGTCATCAAGATCAGCGGGCTTTCATCTTGTGCGTGGTCGACAGTATGTAGTCAGTTTTTGGTTATTTGTTATATGTGGGCTCTGTGTCTGTATTTATGTTGAGTTATGTGTTACGTGGTGGCCAGATATCTGGATTTTTGGCATGCCAAAATTGTTATCATCAGTTATTATGAGCTCTTAAAATTTTTGATATTTTATTATAACAATTGTGATAATTTTATATGGACATATCTAGTCATACCACAGTATTATCATATGTAAGGTTATATTTTATACAAATTATTTGGAGTATGATTATAAAGCGTGATTTTTGGTGCTATGACATTCCTTTGGATGCAACCATTGTACGTGCTTATGTAAGTCAAACATTTATTATTTATGTTTGAAGATTTTTTATTTTTTATATTTCTTTGCCATGGTGATGTCTTGTTTATGATGTGAAATTCTAGCTCAAATTTCATGATGGTATTAAAATTTTCTAATTACAATTCTCGTTTTAGGAATAGTTTTGTCATTTAAGGCTGCTAATGTCCGTTTTCTATTTGCATGGGTGTCTCCTGGTGCCGGCAATCTGAACGTCCTTTCATATCCTTCCTTTTATGGCGACTCTACATCCAAGGATCGTTCTTCAGCAGCTGGAGGAGGTGGCGTTATTGCTGGGCTACCTTCTGGTTCGATCCCTGGTCTGGGACGGACCAAATGGGCGAGGCTTATTATTTCTTCTCTGGAAGTGTTTGCGAGCTGAAGATTGTAGTTTATCTACACTGGACTTTTGGGTGAGGGGGTTGTGCTGTGCAAGAACTGCCTTTCAAGAACCCCTGACGATTTATTGTGAATGAATTTTCTACTCAGCCTCAGTTTATTATATTATACTTCATGGATGACTATGGTGCCCAGTGGAACTTGGACTTTTTCATCTGTGCCCCTGTGTTTGGGAAGCACCCCCTCACCGATCTTTGTGAGCGTTTGGGTCCCATCGGCTACCTTCGTCACCTCCCTCCTCTAGTGTGTCCTGCACCCGCCGAGCAAGGTTGCCCGCTACTCGCTACCTCGACGCTCCGTCAGCATACGTCAGATAGGTAAATTTCTTTCTTTGAATAGTGTCGTGCATTCTGGTGTTTTCTACGGTTCAGTAAATTGCGTGTTTACCCTAGTTTGGTTTGGTTTATATTAGTTTCGTTTTCATTTAGCTCTATTTAGTTGTCTCACATCTCTCTTTCTAATTAATTACGTGCCGGCCGAGCGTAGATGTGGCGAGTGAATCAGATCCAAACTCTTTTTTATTTATATTAACGTAAACGTATCCTTGCTACAGGTCCCTATTTAATGTAAATTTCAATTGCGTTTTGAATGTATCTTTGAGCTTGTGTGTTCAATCCTGTAAATTTCAAATTGCCAATACATTTGACGTTGCTGATTCACGTGTTGTCTGTTCATAAAGTAGATTCACTCCTCATTTGTGTTGTCCGTTATGTATTGATTGTATTTGTACGGCCGTGGATTCACAGCTCTTGCTGAACTTGGCCTGTTTCAACTGGACAGGGTGTGTGTCTGTTCAGCCATCCGTACTTCAGTGGGCACAATGTCACTGCACGAATCAAGGGTATGTTCTGGTGACAGACACTGTGGTGGCATGTGATGAGCCTTTGGAGTGCTAGGACTCCCACAAGTTGCTGCCCATGTGTTCTATTACAACGTCCAGAGTAAAAATGTAAATTGATCAGTCCTCACAGATGCTCTGGACTCAGCGGTGAGCTACTCTTATCTCAGGGTTTTGTGGTATCGAAGGGTGGTCGCATGCAGAACGGCAGTCAAACCCATGGTTAGATCAACAGCCCTAATTTATCAACTATTTTTCACAAACTCATGCAACCCCGCTTACATTGGCACGTACAAACTTCTTGTACATCAACATAATATTAAACTGAAAGAGAACTGAACTAAAATGAAACCCAACTCAAAAAAAAAATAGCACGTGCTGAACTTAAATCATAAACGATAGTAGGCCGGCCACGCAGTTGATACTGCTGTAAATTCACATCAAAATAATCAACACTAGTTAAAAATGAAAAGTTCTAGCAAGTATTTTCACCGCCTTCTACGTCTTTCGATCGCGCCCCTCAGCTTACCACGTGCTAATCTCGACAGTCAAGAACAAAGTGACCAGCCACTGCAACCGGAATGGCATCCTCAGATACCATGGTGGCCTACCTTCCGGTAAAATGTTCTATGACATTCTAGCTAACTCAAAACCCGTCTGAACACATATTAAACAAACTAAAATCACCAAAAAATAGGCAAAATTCTGCTGAGCATAAAGATGTATTTTATTAATTTACTGAAATATTATTACAATAAAAGTCATATTAAATAAAATCTTGGCATCGGACATTGCCGGCCGTACACCTTGCAGTACCCTCTGTGAACTCCTATCGGTGTTGCTCCCGCGGAACTATGGCCTGGCTCGCCTAACTCATCCACACATCTTTAAAATTAACACCAAAAACTTTCCAACTACACTAACTTATAAAGGATCAATTTTTCATAAAATGTCGAAGAGCCTAAAGTTGCTTGAAATTTTATGCAGTTTCAGAAAAGTTAGCATCAAACATATTTATTTTAAATGCACATGTCATCATAACATTGAGAACATATTATTTAACATAACATAATTACAATAAAAGACTGACTACTAGATTTTGCATCCAGACGCGATTTTCTGTTATTGTACTGTCTCGCCAGGCCCAATAGCAGTTTTACATTTAGAGTGGGTTTTCCTAGAGATTTCTTGTTCAGCAAAAAATTATAATTTATAACATTTAAATTATTTAACCAAATGACTTTCTTATGAGATTATTAAGCTTAAGACAACATGGAACTTTTGAAACAATTACCACTGACTTACAATTGTAGAAACACTAGGATTTTAATCATTTACAGGCAATGGCTTAAAGTACGGTGGCTGGACAACACACTGGGGCTTTTGAAAATAATAAAGGCATCAACTGACACTAGGCTGACCAGCTCTTGGTTCTGAAATGTCAGTAACACTGGCTATCCATTATTTATGCAAACAAATAAACATTAACAGAGACTGAGCAAAACCCTAGAAACACAACTGACTTATCGAAAAAGTATTCCCCAAATGTAGGCTGGCCGCTTCACTAAACGTAATTCAACCAGTGAACGATGAGTGCAGTCCAGTGCAGAAATTGAAAACGCCACCATGATTAGCCCCTTGGTGAGAATGCAAAAACCTTGCTTAGCAAAACTCTTTGGTTTGACACGTGCAGCCATTTATCTCAGTGAAACTCTTTGGCGTCTAATATTTTTGGTGATACTAGTCCTTGTAGTTGTTTACAACACACGTTATGACGGCGTTCCGAAAAAGTCTATATCTGCTGTGAAGATAATTTTCAATTCACTGTATTTTACATTACACAAAATTAATGATGTTTACAACTTCAGTGTTAGCCGTTTATCTTAAAAGTTGCATTATTCGCATTTTCCATCTCAATTAGCAGAAAAATTTCTCAATTCACCACATACTTGTGGCTTTAGTTATAGCATGTTGCATAAACATTTGAAAGATCTGAAATTAACCCACAATGCATATGAAAAATGGCTGCCATCCATCACATGAAAACAATATTTTTAATTGAAGCTATTCCTTCGCAAAGAGATAGGGAAATATATAAAAAAAATTTTTATTAAGAATGAAAGACAGTGCAGCTTCAGCCCATTCATTATTTCACATGGAATGACCCTCAAGGAAATACTAGCTAGCGAAGCCAACCATAGCACACAATGAAACACACAGTCCGTGCCTAGTTTTCATTTTGTTGTTCTAATATGGTATGATCACTTTATAACAAAAATAAATTAAAAATTGAATACAGTCAAACCTCTATCCATCGTTTTACAAGGGACCAATGAGAAAAAACTATGCATCCGAAAAAATGAAACATGCGGGAAACACACAACCCCCTCCACCTTACTTAAAAAAAAAAAAAAACTAAAAACATAACATCAAAAAATAATTTTTAATATGTCCACCACATGAAACTTTGCTTAAAATATGTGTGTATTGAATACGGCTGTAGCTTCATTTGCATTACAGACGATCTAGTTTAACGTCAAAGGTGGCAATCCGAGACATTTGGTGATGTCAGCATGCTTTTCACCGGGACATTTCTCTACCTCCTTTATTATTTCAAGGCATTCTTCAAGTGAGGGAACAGATTTTGAAGGCAGCGACATTGTTACAGCAATAATTTATAAATACGTTTCACAGGCCTTAAAATGAAAGTAGTGTACTCCAGTTAACAAAATTAAAAAAACTGTTGTTATCTAAACAAAAAACGGAACAAGAACGAGATACGTAAAGGCGAAACGTAACCTCTCCGACTCGTGCGCGTGCGCTTGCGCTCGGCTGCCTTCGGCTTTACTCGGAAGTGCACAAAATGGCGGAAGAAAAGTCCCAAAATTCTTGACGTTACTGCAATTTATTAACTAAACTTTACTGAAATGTGAAAATAAAAGCACACATTTACAACAGAACAAAATGAATTTGTACAATATACGTGTTCAAAATCTATTGAAAATAATTTTGATATCAACATTAAAAAAATATTTCCTCTATAAAAAATTACGTTTTTCTGTTGGTGGCAACATGTTTTATGTTCGTTTACCGAAAATACGGCAATGTTTGTGTTTACACACACAACCTACAGTACGTAAAACGTTTCTTACACTAAGATGAACGATTGCCAAACATATTTGAAACAATAACGGTGAAATTTATAGTCAAAAGAAGCCAAACATATTACATTCGTCCGTATTTTTGACAACTGTAAACGTGTACCTTGTGCGGTTATGTTAAGTTCTTTACGCCTGTTTGTTTCGGGAAGTGTATACGAGCGTGGTATGAAAACTTAAAATGTAAGTTAAATTTTTTTGTTGTTGGTGAAAATATCTGAACGGTCGATGCGGGAAATTTATGCATATATGAACGATCCATGTGGGTTTATTTAACATTGTTTATATAGGCAATTTGTCGGGACCGTGAAAAATGATCGATGGATGCGGGAAAACTAAAGAAACGGGAAAGATGCAACGAAGTTCCACTGTAATAATATAATTTAACACTTACCTGATCAGCAAGGCTGGGTGCCAGCTTTAGTGCAACATTGCGCAGCATGTACTCTGTGCTCTGACTGGGGATGCTGTGCAGTGCTTGTCGCAAAACAGCAGCAGGGGTGCAAAGGAGATTGCACCCAACACCTGGGTCTAGAACTCCTCCTTCAAGATTCTGTAAGGTAGAGCCTTGTGGGTCCTCAACCACAACTCGGGCCATCACATGCCCTATTACAGTCAGTAGGAGCTTGCACATCTTCAAAACTGTCAGATACGCAGACCTGCCATAACACACATACACAAATCTCATGACAGACCATGCATAGTACTCCAGGGACTTGCAGTAGTGCAATATGTGTGGCATTAGAGCAAGCCAGCATAGAGAAACAATACAGCCATAAATATATATTTCTCCTATTTCCATGAACACCTATTACAATTACTAAAATTACCAAATAATTTCCCAATATGCATCACTACAGTACACCAAAACAACTCTGATTAATCTCTCATAACTACTTCTTGCATTTCCACTATGCATGCCACGTAGATTATAGTTTCATATCAACATCCAACAGCATGGAATCACCACAAATATTGTAGTTATTGTGGCCAGTGTGAATCAAGATGATAAAGACGCCGTTAAACTTGCACATGGTACATATACAGTAGTTTTATAGTCGGTCTATCATAAAAATTCTAGTTTCTAACAGTTCTGGAGACAGTAACAAGTACCTTTTTACTACAGTAAAAAATGTGATATTTATTCAATGGGACAGTCAACCTCAGAAGATAAAAATGCTGTTTTCACAAAAACATAACTGTAAAGAACAGTATAAACCAAAATTATGTAAAAGGGACTGTTCACTTTTAAGAGTTTTAAAGTTTTTTAAAATGCTTCCTTGTCAGCACTGCCTCTTAAACTAATTTAAACTGCTTATGCCCAATAAAATCAGTACACAAGCTATTTTTTAATTATATTTTAATGTTTCATTAATACAAAAAAAATTCAATGGAGCTTTCATACATATCTTAGCACAGCCATAATACCGTTCTTCAACATAAACTATTTAATTTTTGTGAGTCAGTCAGTTTTTCTTCCCAGTATAAATCCTTCTTATGCAAATTTATGCTCTGACTTACTATTGTACAAAAACTATAAAAGCTAACAATTTTCATTACAGTAAAAAATTGTCACAATGCACCACATCTATAAAAAACCTTATCTCGTATAAATAGAAAAATTATTTAAATTTTTCTGTGACTTCTACCTTTAACAACTTTCTGTTACAGAAATGTGGCAAAACACCTATTGATTTTGGTTTTTGTAAACTCAACCCTACAAATAATAATTTTTTTTCAGAACCTTGTACATAGCAATAAACAAACATTGTGGACCACAGATGTGTAGCACTTTGAACAAAATGTCTGGCTACAATCTTAATACAACAATCTGATATGCCCCTAATATATTGCTGTATATACCTATATAGTATAGTTTACATTTATTTCTATCCGAATATCACAAACATTTATGAATTAGATCATACAGCATTTTATATTTTTAATAGGAGCACAGAATGTTGTTAATTAGGATTGGTATGAAAAGTGATTACAGTAGAGTCTCGTTATAGCGAAATGTCACGGTTCTGGGTTCGCACTTCGCTATAGCCGTGTCTTCGCTATAGCCGAATTTGGCCAATTCTGACCCCTAAACCCCAACATTGCATTTAAACTGTCTCTAATCTTATTTAATTACAAAGTAGTACGTTGTTTTAAGGAAATATAGGTTTATTTTAACAGGTAATTATGCGCTGGTTACAATGATACCCAACAAGTATGGGTGCAACTATTCTTAAGTCCAAACGGGCCAAAAACTCAGCTGCGTCATGTAAGTATGGCTATCAATCACCGGACTGCCTCAACGGTGTCCCGCCGCGCAGGCGCGCAGCAAGAGTGCACACGCCGGCAGTCAACATGGTTACACTGCCGGCCGCTGCAGACCAATGTAATCAGTTTACCGAGTGTAGAAATTTATTTATTTATTTCGGCATATTCTGTGTGCCCTATCACACTGTGGCACGCGTCGAATAGTTTGTGCGGTTGCCCGAAACACATAAAAATCAGCTTGGACGGGTGAATGTAATTGTTCACTTGTTCGTTGGGCAGGTAATGTAGTGTTACTTGCCAGCAAAAATTAGCAATGCCAACATTGGTAGTTGATTTATTTTCGCGCACTAGTAGTGAACTGTGTTTAGCGGCGGCACAAAGTTAAGTTCGAAGCCAATTAGTAGTAACAGAAGTGCGCGAACGTGTATGCATTGACTTTCAGTAGCGTCACAAGTTCGCAATTTTATTCCGGCACTGTGCCGACAGAAAACATGTCTGACCTACGTGAGCACTACCAAATCTGGATAAGACAATTTGTTGAAAAGCAGTGATAAAGCTAGACATGCTCATTTTCACACACGGCCCACCACCTGTGATTTTTTTTTTACTTTTTATTTTTCTTCCTTCTCCTTCAGCTGTCCAAACAGACTCGTTCCAAGACAAAAAAAAGTGACTTGTTACCCCTGCTACTCCTGACAGTGTATAAGATACTATAACAATGCAATGGACAGCCCGCAAGGATTTATCTGCTTCTCGCTCAAGTTTATGGGACGTTTAGTGTGTTAAATTATAAATAATAATTAGTGTACAGTAAACGTTGAAATTGCCATTAAACTGAAAGATAAAAACATGTACGGCCGACTGTGTGAGTATGAAGATGAATCAATAGAGCAAATGCACAGACAAAGGATGCGTCCTCTCGTCCGCCGTCGAAGCTGAAGGTCTACAGAGCAAAATATGAGCTAACAAGCTCAGCAGAGATAAGCAGGAGTAGTTGTGTGTGGGTGTTTGTGTGTGCATGTCTGTGTATCTGTCTGAGCGTGTCTGTGTGTGCATGCCTGCGTGTCTGTGTGTACATGTGTGTGTGCATGTCTGAGTGTCTGTGTGTGCGTGTGTGTGCGCATGCATGTGTCTGTGTCTAAGTGTGTGCGTGTGTGTGCATGTGCGTGTGTGTGTGCATGTGCGTGTGTCTGTGCATGTGCATGTGCATGTGTCTGTGCATGTGCATGTGTCTGTGCGTGTGCATGTGTCTGTGCGTGTGCATGTCTGTGCGTGTGCATGTCTGTGCGTGTGCATGTCTGT
>PNEQ01051739.1:0-16007 GCA_003012365.1 Medauroidea extradentata
CACTTTTGTCCTATATGCTTAAAAGTTGAATTTTCCTGTTCAGAAAGGAAGAACTAAACAGCCCAATTTTGTGTTTTGAAACATTTTTTTAAAATACTTAACATCGCGGAGTATGAAATTTAAACTTATATATAAAACAAACCATCTTTATTCTCGTATGGTAAAAAAAATCAATTCTGTATCATTAATACTTTAGTTAGTAAACGATTGAGAATTGTTATGTGTTTTTGAAGTTTTGAGGTTTTTGAGGTAGGGTCCACAGAACCCTTAAGCGGTTTTCACAATACAGCGGCACGATACGCTCAACGCTTGTCGCCAGTGACGAATTCCTGCTACATCTTCACAATAGAGCGATGAAATGAACTTGTGCAGTCATCTTTTACCAATACGAACAAGTTAGTAACTGCAAAAGTTTTTTGAAAATACATCAACCGAAGTTGAAGAAATGCTGATCTGTTTATGTTCGCATCAATTTAGATAAACAATTAATTATCAAGCAAAGAGCAGAGGTTAAATTTTCTACCGAAAAAAAAGTAAGACAAATATATTAGTAACTGTTTCACGAACTTACGCAATAGATGACATTAATTTACAGAAATACTGATATTTTTACATATATTTTTTTTCACTAGAATAAAAGTAATTTTTAACCTTCGTTCTAACCTGAGAAATAGTTGTAGGAGTGTTAAAATGTAAACAACTTGTCTTTTTCTTTGTATTTGTGGTCAGTGATGAGCGTCAAATCCGATGTCAGCCGCTCGTGTAATGTTCTCGAGGCCCGTCGCTGAGCGACACACCGCTCTGTTGTGAAAACCGCCTTAGATTTCTCCTGCAGTTATTCTTCGTGGTCAGTGAGTGTATGTTTCAACGCCCACTGTTCATGGGGGTTCTACTGGCGAATCACAGGCGTATGTATGCTGCCTTATTATGATTGGTGCAATCGTATTAGAGACGTGACTGTACAAAGACACATTGTCAGTGTCCATGGTTACAGCTGGTGATTTAGGGGGGAAATGAATTATGCAAAATTTTGTATTAATGCCTTATGAGTAGGGCTAGGAATATTTCGCGACCAACATGTTAGAATCCATTATCCTGTGTATACCGAAGTCCTACCATTTGTCCATTACCTGCTACTCATTCAGACAACAGAAAATAAACGAATAGACGAGGCTTGAGTATGCATAGGACATTGGATTGTAGTATGCAGGTCATTGAACTCGCGAATTTTTTCTAGCCCTAATCATGAGTAACACCTGCAGCTCTGCTCCACAGTCAGTGATTGGTAGAGGCGTGATTATTTCGCGTATAGATTATAGGTCAGGTTGAACGTCAACATCGTATACTTCACTGTCATCATTGTGATCGGACAACGGTAGTTTTGATACACATTCGACGACTGCAAACCAGTAAGGAATAGTAAATAAATAGTTGTGAACTCACGTGGTACCCTCTTGTAAGCTAAGAAGTCAATGAGTACTCGACTGTGGCCGGTGTGTGTATAGGACTGAGAAGTCTAAGCTGCTACCAGATGAATACGCGATATAATAGTGCCTCTAGTGATTGGCTGTTTATAACTCTCAACGTCTTGGGGATCTACCCGCAAATCACAGACGTGTGTGTCGCAATAACCTTATTCTCACTGGCATAGTCAAATCAGCGACACCTCTGTACAAATACACTCTGCCAATAACCACGATGCAGAGGTGCAGACGTGAGCATTATGCATTGACGCAAAATGTTGCATAATTATTTTCACCAAAAATCACTAGTTCTACCCATGAAGCAGAGCTGCAGATGTGCAAGAAAGACACTGAAACAAAATGGCGCAAGAATCTTCTCGCGGAAAATTCGTGGCCCAAGCTGTAACCTGTCCGCGATAAAGTAAGCACTTTTGAAGGCCTAGTAACTTTTTCTTTTCTTTCCAACGAATGTATGGTTTCCTCCCACATTTTAATGTAAACAAAGTACCATCAGTAGGGATCCCTGTTTTTCGCGAAAAGAGTTTCGTCCCAGTTTGTATCAATGCCTTCAGTGCAGATCTGCAATTCTCCTTCATAGTTATTGGCAGAGTGACTGAGCCAATTACAATAACGTTCCTGCAACACCGCGCGTCTGTGATTTGCCGGTAGAATACCAAGGAGAGAGAGAGAGAGAGAGTTAAAATATCCAATCACTAGAGCTAGGAATATTTCGCGAGTTCAACGACCAACCTGCTAGAATCCATTATCCTGTGTGTACCGAAGCCCTACTATTTGTCCATTACCTGCTACTCATTCAGACAACAGACAATGAACGAATAGACGGGTCTTGATTATGCATAGGACATTGGATTCTAGCATGCAGGTCATTGAACTCGCGAATTATTCCTAGCCCTACCAATCACCGACCACGAAGCAGAACTGTAGATGTGCACGTTAGACACAGGAACAAAGTGAGGCAAAGTTCTTTTCGCTAAAAATAGGCGTCCCTAACCATCAGTAACAATCGAAGTGTATAGATTGTACTGTACACATAATTAACATCTGATGTAATAAGTATTGTTATTCAGTCATTGTTCTAGACAACGTGGTATTCAAAACCGCTCACGTTATCGCTAACAAGCTATAGCAGCTGTCGACTTGGCCTATCACGTCATGAGACGAGCGTGCAGCACCTCTCCCGGAAATTAACTCGGCGTGCCGATCTCAGCGAGGGTTGAAAAAAAAAAAAAAACGATAGCTCCTGAAAATCGTTGGCTCGCCCCACGGATTGATGCGTGCTTCACTCTGGCCTTTGTTTCACAGCGTTCATTTTGCCAACTGTAGTAAGTTCGAGGGAAAATTCGTTTTATTTCCATGGGCCATGCACCAAATAAAAAAGTAATTGTACTATGTTACCAGGTTAAGGTTAATTCTACTACAGGTTAGAAAGATCACCGTTAAAAGTTTGTCACAGGGAAAATTCCTGCTACTTGAGCGCTGGTATCAGTAATAGGTGCAAATTGAGCAATCACAGAGCTTTACTGAATCATAAGTTACTTTAAGTTGATAATTTGAAACGCGAAATTGGTTTCTTTTCACTTTAACATTAAAGTAAATGACTTCTGGCACTTCCAAGCTTGTTTAAATATAACTTTACGGGTACACGTCACTAGCCCTAAAATCACTAGTCCTAAAGTCACTAGCCCTAAAATAATTTTAGGTCTAGTGAGTCTAGGGCTACTGACTTTAGGACTAATGATTTTCGGGCTAGTGACTTTAGACTAGTGACTTTAGGGATAGTGACTTTAGGGCTAGTGATTTTAGACTAGTGACTTTAGGGATAGTGACTTTAGGGCTACTGACTTTAGACTAGTGACTCTAGGGATAGTGACTTTAGGGTTACTGACTTTAGGGCTACTGACTTTAGGGCTACTGACTTTAGGGCTACTAGCAGTTTTGAGAGCGAAAAAATTTAGGGCTACTGACTTTAGGGCTAGTGATTTTAGACTAGTGACTTTAGGGCTAGTGACTTACGGGCTACTGGCAGTTTTGAGAGAGAAAAATTTTAGGGCTAGTGACTTTAGGGCTAGTGACTTTAGGGCTATTGACGCGCGACCAACTTTACTACGGTTTCGTATTTTTCTTGTTCCTTAGCGATAGCAGCGAAACTAATGGCAGAAATGTTCTCTGTGGCAAACTCTCCCGTAATAAATCACATTTTATTTCTAATTTGTAGAAAGAATAACCTTAGCCTAATGCATAAACGGTGTTGTAGTATGTTAAGGAAACTGATAAACTTATTCCTAAGAGGTTTTCTACAAAAGAAACCTTTAAATGTCATTCTCTCCTGTTTCTACCGTATTTGTGATGGTAATTTTTAAGCCTAAATAAAAGCAGATATCAAAATTTTGTTTGGCAGTTTTACTTACTATGGTTTTCACCATTTAATCTCATTTTTTCAAGACAGTATACTATGGTTGGGCACACTGGTAAATCGCGGGAATAGTTTATTGTTTGCCAATATGAACGGAATATTCAACGTAGGACTAACTGGCCAGTGTTATGCTTCAATAGACTATGCTCCTATTTTATGTTTTCGTTGGACCTGGCTGTAGGTTTTTCGGATTTCAAACAGTCTTACTATTAGTAATAATAGGCTATAGGAGTGAAATACTCATTGTAAGACCGTTTGAATGCAGAATAATATTTTATACCGAACTAGCAATTGGCGTATAATCTATTGATGCATAACAACATCCAATTGTGGTAATAATTTACATTAATTGTTGGGTAGGCTAAGTGTTGCATATTTCCTGCGCGAGAAATTATTTTATCCTAAGCAAATACAGTTTTTACTACCCAACACTGTCGTGCCTGAAATGTGATTTATAGTGGCGTGTGTGTGTATGTATATATATATATATACAGGGCGAGTCTGAATAACATCGACATACGCTGGCAGCTGATTACGTAAGAAAAAATAAGCTGAAATTATATTTTTAATTTTTCGCCTAAACTAAATATTGACGGAGCAATTAGTCTATGAATATTAAAATTTATAATCATATTTTCCCAAAATATCGGAAACTAAATTACATAAGAGAACACTATTATTAGCATTGCTTTATGTTTTTTGTGGCTGTTAATGTCATTATTTGTTTAATTTCAATATTTGTGTACAGTGCAGTGGTATGCATTGCTATCACGCCATTCTTTGTTTATTAAATGCATCTCACCCACGATCGCAACCCGCACAACTAATTCTGCATGTGTTTTGCACGTAGCCTACACGGCTCGACACACACTGTCCGTTACCCATGCATGCTACTTCTTTAAGGAGTTTGGCGAAAACTGTATATTTCGAAAAGACCTAGCTCTCTGAACTGTTTTTGTGTTTGCAATTACACCCAAGCTACAGATTAAGAGAATATAATGACCTACGACATTTTAAAATGTGTAACATGCCCGATTTAATGTCTCTTCACTTTTCTTCTGTGCGTGTTCTGTAAGTTGCAAGGTGCAGTTATTTCTGATATTGTGAGCACCACTGAATGGCCGGCAAAACAATAATAAAAAAAAAAGGCTTTTCCAGGCACATGTTTCCCAGAATATTTTTGCCTTGTATTAAAATAAACCCCTCAGTGGTCCGCACGCAATTTTTCAAACTCCACGCCTGCACGCCTTCGTACTTTATCCCTTCGCATCGGGAAAGTTATAGCCGCTTTTGTTTCCCGAATTAAGCGCCACCAGATATTGCTTGCTTCGTAAAACGTATTGGTATTGATATGCTCCTCTGATCGCCTCCCATTCCTTTTTATTTTAATTGGTGCCGGCGATACTCTGCTGAACGTTATTTACAACGAGTATTTCATTTTTTTTTTTCACACCAGGCGTGGAAATTATTGGTGCGAACAGCAAATAACTGAAATCTTTTTTTTTCTCCAAATACTAATCCACCGAGTAAATTGACCCGCCACACACATATTTCGTTGCGCCTATAGGCTGTCTCATGAAAGAATTCCATTTTTGACAGTTATGTAGGCATTTATTTTTAAAGCAGTTTCCATGATTGTAAAATCTGTTTCTTCCATTTCCTAATTTTGTTTATTTCCAAAGCGCATTCGGCTCACCGTCCAATTGTGCAGCATATGCCTATATTGGGTAACATTAATTAGTTTTCGACAGTTCTGATTATTAACATGTGTTCACAGAGCTACGGGTTAAATAATTTTCATTTTAATATATTGCACAGTTTGTCAGTCAGCTTAGTTTGTTTGTTCATAAATCACATGTGATAGAGGAACACGCTGCTTTTTCTATTGAAAAAAAAATCCTTAAAATGGATGCCAACATAATTGTCAAAAATGGAATTCTTTCGTGAGACAGACTACAGCAAAGATTTGATCTGCACGGTAATTTACAGGCCAAACACTGACTCAGCCAAATTTTTGTCCTGAAGACGGTTCTGTACCAAACGATTCATAATTTTGTAACTGTACCAAATACTATCAAACTCTCACGCAACCTATATTAAGGGGCTTCCCTAGATTGGCTGTGTTTGTGTGTGTGAGGCAGGAGCAGTAAGGTTGCCATTGGCCGACGTATGTAATGTATTATCGCCTCTCCGCGCAAGCCACTCAGCTGACGTGCAGTGCTTCACTATTATCCTTTTTTCCTATGAGACTTTAAGTGGTGACCACATTATTTTATTTGTAAGAAGCATAGTTCAAAGTCTAATGCTTGTTTCAATAGCTAAGTTTTTAGAATCTGGTTATTATTTTTCCAGATATGGTAGTCTGGATAACTAATTTTTAGCCATTTTGAGTGTCCCGAAAATCATGTTTCTAACAGGCGTTCTGAATTTTTAAAAACATCGAAGCATGATTTCAAGTGTGTGCTCTTTTCTTATACAAACGTTATATGAATGAGTCAAGCGGTTTTGCGTGAAAAAAAAAAATACGTGTGATACGCTAGAACGCCGTCCATGCGCTAGTCGAGTCACTTAGTATAAAGCATAGCTGCATAATTATTTTTTCCTAAAAGCGATTGGCCTATCTTATACGATTACAAATTTTGTAGAAATTCGGTTTCCATCTCCACCCGTGCAACCTCCCAGGGGTGGATACAGCTTAAGTTCTAGGGGAGGGGGGAGCATGCCTTGAAAAGTAGGAAAATTTTGAATTTTAAGGTGCAAAAAGGTGCTGTTTAAGGAGTTTGCGACAAAAAAAAACTTGAATATTCTGTTGTACGAAATTGTAATATTTTAAAAATTAATTTATGTTTTAAAAGTGAAAATCTTTGTGCTGACATAATATAGTTAGATATATTCTTAATATTCTGCTTCCACGTTTCTCTATAATTGTGTTAGCACTTGAAAAACATACAGTAATTTTAATGAATAACAAAGAAAATAGCCTAGTACAAAACATTTTGGAATCAAGAAACTAGAACGTTTTATTTAAACTACGGAAACAATTAATTAAATTGCTATTCTATATATTGTTGCTACACAAAATCGTGTAACCATGATTGTGTTGTAAATGTTGAGTTGTCTTAGGAAAAGTGTAAGGCAATATTTTTCAGTACATTCCTTGGCAAATATTTGGTTTAATTATTTTTTTCGGGAGCCGTCTCGCGAGTAGGATTACCAGACATCGAGAGCAAAAAACGAAGACATTCATCTTGCAAACGGAGGACATTTTATTAAAAAGGAGGACAAGGAAAATTTCTCTGGTCTGTAAATTTATTATGTGATATTTTCACGTAAAAACAATTTTGAAAACAAAAAAAAAAAAATATTTCCACGTAAACAATCAATTTTAATGCTAAAAAAAAAAGAAACTTATTTTTTTTTAACAACCAAATATGAATATACCGTATCAAAGAACACATATATACCTACGCTTGCACGCAACACGTATAGTACATCGCAACGTGACGTGTTTGCGTGTGTGACAGCAGCTACATGAAAATTACTTTAGCTTGTATAGTCTGTTCACCACAAACTGAGCACTCAGCAGAACTTGTACTTAATTAATAAAAGATTTCATTGGGACAATAGATGTTAACTTTTAAGACTGTTGAAACGTTTACACTTGTTAGTTACAAGGAATTTTTCAGTATTATAAATAATAATGATAACTGCAAAGCGGCTGAAAGAAAACTTTATGCAGTGCTCACTTTGTCGTGAACGGCTGTAGTTGTGTACAGGATTATCAGAAAGTGAATATATTTCATGTAGGTAATATCTCATCTTGTTAAAAGGTCGGACATTTTTGAGCATAAAAAAATCCGGCCAGACAAAAAAAAACATAATAAGCAGGAGACGCCCTCTCTTTTTTGCCGGACGTCTGGTAACCCTATTCGAGGGGGCCATGGCCCCTACCCCCTTCCCACCTTTCTGGGCCCGCCACTGGCAACCGCTAAATCCCATTGCAGGATCTGTGCATGAATTAGTATGGATGTAAGCGTAGAGTTACGCAGCCTACGCACCCTCGGTATCTACCACATATAAAGACATCCTATTCCTGCCTACAGGCATGTTTTTATCTGCGCGCCACCCCGAGGGCATGACTGCGTCGCGGGCCAACCAGAAGCTGTGTTAACATCCCTCCCCTCCCTCCTTGCTCCCATCCTTCTACCCCTCTCCTCCTGGGAAGGGGAAGAGAGATAGGCGCCGCCAGATAAGCCCTTGTGGAAAGGAACGTGACCTAAAAGTCAAGACAGAGAGATACCGCGAGGCGTCTGCCTGTACCTGGAGTTGCTTCCAGTTTTCCAGGCGCCAGAGCATGGCTGCCAACTTTACAAAGCGTAAGGCTCAGGCACTTGTTAGGGAGCTCAGGAATAGTGTTGTAGCTTGTCAAATGTGTTCTTATTTCATGCAAAACTTGAAACTTATTATTAGTAAATAGGGACTAGAGTGAGTTCAATGTCCTGCCTTCTAGAGGAAGAGATTTTGGCCAGCACTTACGACCATGCTCTCTAGTTTCTACATTTTTCCTGATATTAATTTTTTACACAATAACGAGATCAGATATCAAAAATCTGTCTGTCAGTTTTGTTTAAAATCGTCTTCTCTGTGTAGGCTAATTTTTTTTTTCATGGCAGTAAGTACTGTGGTTTTTAGCTAATTATGTAAGTAACTAAATTCTGGTTAATTGACTTTTCCGTCAAAACCGTATACATTCTTGTTTTAAAAAAAATTGCAAAACCCATTTTAAAAAAACCACCGAACAGATTTTTGATATCCGCTCTCGTTTAAGCTAAAAAAAAAATTCTCAAAAACAGTAGAAGCAAGCTAGCATGGCCTTGACATGATGTAAGAATTGAGCAGCGCCGGAATGAGGGGGGGGGGCAAAGGGAGACCCCCGAGAAAACCCGCCGACCAGTGGCACCGTCCGGCAAGATTCTCACATGCGAAAATTATATGAGTAATGTGAAAACTACAGTTGAAATATGTAAGTGAAATGCAATATCAACAATTTCATCGATCTTAGTCTACTTGTAATAAATACTGTACCACAATTTACAAAACGAGCATGAAACTAATTTTTGTTTGCTAGTTTTTTAAAGTGAATCATATGCTTGCTATGCACAATACTATTTACAGTACATAGCTATTATTATTATTATTGGTGTTCGGTTATTGTGGACGGTTTAGTTTTAGAGCCCAGTGATGTTCACCTTATCTCTGTTTCTCATTATGAAGTCATGCTGTTTTGAAAAATTCTTACTTGACTACAAACGGTTTATTATTAAGAAAACTATATACAAAATTAGAAACGCATTACCGGTAAACATAATTTTAATTTAACTGAATGGCAATTCATATAACGAGGTGTTCTCTGTTATCTGGGGGTTAGAAAGATTACGTTGACGTTCTGCGAAGGTAGTGAGTTGGATTCATGCCGGTTTTCTTTGCTATTTTAACTTTAACCTATGATTTTCGTGAGCTGACTAGATTTACGCAATTTTCTCAACTTTAGCTGAAAAAATATCACTACTGTTTTAATTATTGAAAATCTCTGATTCAGCAGATGTCTTAATTTCGCTGATGCAGTCAGTAGATTTCAACAAACCGATGGAGCAGTTTCAAATGTGAGAGTCGGTGAAAAACGCCTCGAAAACTGTCAATGCCCACAGTTTCCAGTTTAGAGTGTAGCGAACAGTCAAGTTTTCCAGCTGTAAATCGCCGACTCTAAGATACGGGGATTGGAAGTACCACGAGAAAACCGAGCGATCTACACACCCGGAGTGGACGGCAGTGCGTGTTTCGAAATGTCCGTCCGTCGTTCGGTCTGACCTTCAGGGAGCATATAATAAGGTATACCAACTCCCATGGCAACAACAAGAACACTGAAGACGCCCGAAGTAGGCTACAATCCACCCTTCCCTAATACCAACATGAGCACATAATTTAGTACTACAGAGACGTTTCATAATTACCATGATCATAATATAATTTGCGTCATTAAATTAAATTTTTCTACGTATTGAGTAAAAATGAATGTAGTGACATGCGTTACATATATATGTGTATATATGTATGTATGTAGGATATATTATATACACACACACACACACACGAGTTCAGTTCGTTAATTTTACCTGTATAACAATTAATTTTCGTTTCATAAGTTGGTATAGGAGGACGGGAATTTCGGTAATCTGGCCAGGCTGCCGAACGGTGTGCAGAGAGCTTTGGCCGTTGCCAGATTATTCGAAAATTGCTCATCGCTCATGAGTCATGCTTAGAAAGAGCATTTAAATAACGTCATACGTGTGTATACCCTTTGAAAGTTCACACTATTTATTTAAGCATATTTTCTAGCGGCCGAAAAATGGAAAACATGTTTTTTTAAAGGTACGTAAATCTTACCGCAGAATGCTTTTAAATGTATGTGTGTGAAATACACATTTATTTGTAATAATACGTCATAAAATGATAGGGCCACCACAGAAAGTCTCAGGGACGCGATTTTCGTGCCGTCTCGTGCTTACCGTTCCGCGTTCATAGGACTCAAACGCGCAACATACGTCCATTCATACAACCACCTTAAGGGCGCGGTTCACTTGTTTTGAACGTAATTTTTTATTTTTATATTTGTACCGCATATTTTTTCTTATATTATACATAAATTGTGACAAAATATTCCTCTTAGAAAATTGTTGTATTTCTCATAGTTTTGGCATAATGAGTCGTAAACTTCAAAATTTCGACTTTACGGTTTTATGTACGCCACTAAAACCAGCCGACATACCAAACCGAAAAAATTCACAGTGCATAGCAATGTATTAGGCTATGATTTTAACTATATAAAATAAAAAATAAATAAATTTTAGAAATTTAAAACAATTTTTGAAATTTTTAAATTTTCATTTCAAAATTCAGCATTTTTTATTAAAAACAAAAATATTTTATTTTTTGTTTTTATGTGTTATGACATAGCCTACAACATTGTTATACACTGTGAACTTTTTCGGTTTGGTATTACAGTTGGTTTTAGTGGCGTACATAAAACCGTTAAGTGCACATTTTGACATTTACGACTCATTACGCGAAAACTATGAGAGCTACAAAAATTACCTAAGAGGAAGAGTTAATCACAGTTTATGTATAAAATAAGAAAAAAAATATCTGGTACAAATATAAAAATAAAAAAAGACGTTGAAAAATTAGGTGAATGCGCCCTTAAGGGGTTCAAGTGGTATAAAATTATAATTTTGATTTTTCAAGAAATGAGTGTTCATTTTGTATGACGTTACTTATAAGTACAGTTTACTCTTACGAAATAATTCAACTAGCTAAATTTTCTCATAATTGTGCGTCAAAGTGAAATTTTGCACGTTGCGCTGTCATTCAAATAATGAAAACCAACAGCATTACGTAAATGAAATAATTCACAGTAAAATAAGCATGTAATGGGCTACGTAACCTAGCATTAATAAGCCCACAGCGTAATATTGTTAATTAAAAAACACAAATACAGGAAAAACCGTTGAAAATTCATCAATTAAAAAAATACAAATTTTCTTCACTATGAGCTTTTCTAACATTAGGTGGCGTTGCAAATGACATGTTATTTCACTGTTAATTACTTCGTTGAAGTAAGTCAAATTGTTTTTTTATATATTTTGCACGGCAGCATAACATGCAAATTTTGTCTTCGACGCACCGTAATGAGAAAATATGTATAGGCCGTTTACGATAAAGTGAGCTTTGCATAAAGTTTTCGTTCCGTCGTTTTGCAGCCATCTTGACTATTTTTAATATGAAAACTTCCATGCAACTAAAAACCAGTGTAAAAGTTTCAACACCCAGAAAAGTATACTGGCCCAATATAACATATTTTAATTAATTACTAGTTCTGCTGAGTGCACAAGGTACAAGGTAAACTTACTTCGCAAGAGGAAACAGTTCTCGCAAGTATCTTATAAAAATATAATACTATTATGTAAAATCAAATGTTGATATTCAACGCGCTTGGACACCCTGAACTATTTGTTTTCCCCTTCCCAGAGCCTGCTGTGCTTGTGGCCTGTGAGCTGGTAGGTTTCCGTCACGGCCACGGTCGTAGAAGAACAAGTCTGGACACTCGCCTATCTACCAATGTATTTTGCTTGACCCCCTTGTTGTTTGGCTGTAGTTCGTCAAGTTACCGAGAATGTCGTACTCTTTGGCGCTGTAAACAGGGCGGTCGGACTCAAACTCCGCCCACTTTTTTCCATTTTTAAATTTATAAAGTAAATAAAGGTTGTTGGAGTCTTTGTCTTAAATTTGTCGGCGAAGGAAGTATTTCATAAATTGATAAAAAAAATACGTTTTGATAAAATGTTTACCTTAGTCGAAAGGAAGTGGGCGGAGTTTGAGTCCGACCGCCCTAACTGTAGCGCCAATAAAATACAGTATTCTCGGTAACTTGGTGAACTACAGCCAAACAAGGGATTCGGTCAAGTTTCCAAGCGAGTATCCAGACCTATTCTTGTACCACCAACGTGGTCACGGCGAAGAAACTGTCATGGGTGCCAACCCCTCCATACCTTCAATTCCCACCATCCCTTCTTGTCGTTCCCGCGCGCGCCGGCAAACAAGCGCGCATCGGGCACGGCCGCTTCCACTTCCGCCCCGTCAACACCCCGGCCGGGACGGAAGCAACACTCGTCCGCCACCGATAATTATGAATATATTTGTCGCCGGGGAGAAAACAAATAACACCCGATGACCGCAACAAAATCAATTCCTCCCTCCACTCCCCTCATTTCGTAACTCACCACACATTTCTGGCCACGGAGAGAGGCGTCAGCTACCGCGCTAATTAATTCTAACTGACCAGCCATCATCCGCGGAGTGCTTTGTTGCCGACCGGAAGCGGAACGGCAACAGGAAGTTTATTTTGATGGAAATATTCCCTCCCGATAAGTGAGGTTATGTTTTCGGTCTCCCACACCTTTCCCGACATTACACACTCTGCTTAGGAGTATATGTACAAATCAGATATACAAAACGGCTGCACTATTGATTATAATTTTATTTACTTTAATCAGTAATGTTCTGGCAACGCTGCCTAAATAAAGTAAGGTAAGGAAAATTATTGCATTCATATCTGATTGGTGAGTTCGGCTAGATATAAATTACGGCGTTATAGAGCGTCTAACGCTTAGATTGCAGTACAGGGTCATTCGCTTTTCTCTTTCCAATGCACGCTGTCATAAGAACTGTCCTTGTTTCGGCGCGCGCTGTTGCCAAAAATCTTAAAATTTTCACGCTGTACCTTAGATCTTAAAATTTTTGCATATTGTACAGCATCGAAACGCGCATCGGGTGATTTAGTTGATTCATCATTTACACCATTTTAAGGGGTTGAAAAAATTAAAAAACAGATGTTTTGAACTTGGTAGGCCTACTGTTTTCATGCATCCTTAAATATATACCATCATAACTTGAGAATCAAAAGCAAAATCGTATCCAGATTTTCATGGTGTGTAATTTCATATATCTGGACGCCAATGAAGAAATATGAAGATTATTTTTTTTTTCGTTAGTTCTACTGAATTTTTTTTCTAACGTTATGTGCGCTTTCTAACAAACAGAAACATCAAAAACTTGATCATTGAGACGCTTTTCTGCTATTCCAGTTAGGCGGGGTATGAAAGCTTTTCACTGCTGAACAAGTTTAGGACACGGGACGAAGAAAACTGCTGACTAAATGAAGCCTGCATCTTATTTACTAACCCATACATCATTTAAAAAAAAAATCACCTCACTATCTGAAATGGTTTTATGGTTTTAGGAGAAATAAAAATTTGCGAATATGCATTTCTTTGGGCAATATTTTGAAGTTAAAAAAATTATGATAGCCTTCCCAGTTAATGAGATAAAAGGAGGGCCGCGGCGGACCACTCCCCTTCCACCATGGCGATCAGGGGTCGGTCCCCGGCCGATGTCGCTGGCCGGCGGGTTTCCTCGGAGATCTCCTGCTTCCTTCGCTCCTCTCATTCCGGCGCTTCCTACGGGTTCCCACTCATAAATTCTGTATTCCGGATGCAGTACCCAGGATGTCTGGTATCCACCTCAGACAATATTTATTTATTTTTATCACTAAAAGCATAAGTTCAATTTTTTTCTTGGAGCTAATTTGAAAAAAAAAAATCAATAAATAATAACCTTAGACAATAGGTATAGACCCGGACGTTTGAGAAGACGATATATTTCAAATTCCTGAACACGTTACTTACTTTCGTGATTGGGTCTCATATTACTGCAACTCTTTCTTGAGAGGACCGCGGTGGCCGAGGGGTCAGACAATTCGCCTCCCACCAAGGCGATCCGGGTTCGATTCCCAGCGGGGTTTGCACCCGGATTTTCGCATGTGGGAATCGTACCGGACGATGCCGCTGCTCGGCGGGATTTCTCGGGGATCTCCCGTTTCCCCAGCCCGTTCATTCTGGCACTGCACCATACTCACATCATGTCACCCTCTACCAAAAGCCCTCAATGTTAAGTGCTGGCTAAAATCTCTTCACTCACTCTTCCTTGAGGACTGTGAACCAATAGCAGGTCAGCATGTAACCACTCACAGACTCCCGCGCTACCTTGTCACATATATAACTGTCCACTCACTGTAGCAGCAGCCAATGTACACGTAGCTGAAGACATAGAGTATACATAGAGTATACATAGTTCAGCCTGCAGAGCGTGGAACCCGCAGAAATTTCAGGGAATCTAACGAATTTTACCGAATCTCTGAACCGAGCGAGGTGGCGCAACGGTACAACGTTGGACTCACATTCGGGAGGACAATGATTCGATATCTGGCTCCGGACATCCTGATTCCCGAAACATCTCCAGGAGAATGCTTGGGAAGTTCCTTAAGGCCTTGTTACGGAGTTTTGCAGTGATTTCGAAAATATTTTTTTATTGCTACCTAATCTCATATCAAAACTTCGCTGCACAGTTTTGACACTTATATGTTATAATTTGTAGCTGAATTTTTTGTAGATTTATACTGAACGGTTTTTAAATTTCATTACCCAAAGTACCACGTTTTTCGTCGTGAAAATAAACAAAAATGAAGGAAATTATTATAATATATATATATATATATTTTTTTTTTTGCTGGCGAATGGTACATTATTTTAAAAACGCGTCCACAGTATTGGGCATCGTGTGATTGCACATTGACACAAATTTTTTCAAGACTTTTGGTTAAAAAATATTTGAGTTATTGGCACCAGTCTGAAAAAAAACTCGGGAACAAGCCCTTAACAAAGGCCATGGCCGATTCCTCTCCGTCACCGTCTATAATGACGTAAATCCCACTTACCTGACCTTATCAAATTTCTAAGCAAAAATTTCATCGAGTAACTTATTGCTGAAGAACAATCGTTGACGCTAAAATCCTGTGCATTTAATTGCGGCGCAAGACATCAAGCTTAACAAATGCATTATTCTGGAATAAATATTTGCTCATAAAGTTAACAAATATCATTGTTTAGGGTTGTCGTTTTATAGGTGTTCCGTACTGACTTTCAAAACATGCAGTATGGATTTAAAATGCTGTTTTTAGTGATTATTTATCTACTATTTACTATCTTAATCTACTCTTACGATAAATACAATTTTATTTCATACGCGCAGTACTGTCTAAGCCAACGGTTTCCTATTTATGTTCATTTGCGTGTTTAATTTTTTAAATCCTCGCAAAACCGTTACACAGAATTCTTAAAAATTGTTTGGGCTATGTAGCCTAATTTTTTTCAAAACATAAGTTTTTATAATTTTGGTTAATTACTGGCTTAATTCTGTTTTCTTGAAGTCAATTATTGCCGAAATTATAAAAAAATAAACATATTTTGTGAAATTCTATACAATGATTGTGTGATATCTGCTCCCTTTCAGGATTTAAAAATTAAAACTTGCTAAAATTGCATAAATGTGAATCCATGGCTTTAATTAATACCATGCAATCTTATTTCTGTTCTGCAGCTTTTCTCTGTACGTAAAATAAGGCATATATAACACATCGTCCTGTCACCGCTATTCAG
>PNEQ01051740.1:0-16004 GCA_003012365.1 Medauroidea extradentata
GATAGATATCAATAGTTGATTGGAAACACATTTAACGTCTTTTCAGCCCCTTAAAAGTTGAACTTCAAAAAATCCTTAAATTGGCTAATATGCATTTTTACGAGTGTCCTATTAAAGTAAAAATCACGATGATAGGCCGTCGGGTTCGAGCTCTATCGACGTTTCTTCGGAAACACATTTCACCCCTTTTCACCCCCTTGGAGGTCGAATTTCGAAAAATACCTTCTTAGTGCTCGCCTACGACCTGAAGGGAACCCCCACAAAAAAATTCACGATTCTAGGTCCAGTGGTTTGGGCTGCAGTTTGATATGTCAGTCAGTCAGTCAGTCAGTCAGTCAATCAGTCACCTTTCATTTATATATATATAGATTGCAGAAATTACAATTGGAAGCAGCTTAATAATAGAAAATTAATAACAATACGTAGGTATAGTTACTTTCAAGTTGAAACTCCACCTTGTGAATTACGGTAATTTATTCACTAATCTCGTAGTTCGTGAAAATAGTTTGGGTCTCTAACAATGACGTATGAAGAGTCGATGTGACGGGTAATGTGGTGAAAGGACAACAAAACATTCTTGCCCGAGCCAGTATCTGAAGTTAGGACCCCAGGCAACGCAGACTTGCGCCTAACCGACTACGTAACGGGGCTGGCTCGCTAGTCTAACAAAGTGCATACGTATCGTATGTCCATGTGTTGCGAGCATTATTATAGGAATAGGGTTATTAGGTAGTTATGTTGTCCATTTCGTATAACCCTGTTAAATCTTGCCACTTTCGAAGGCGTACAGTTTTTAATTTGGTATATATTTCATCAATACGAAATACAAATGTTATTGAACATAACTGAACTAAACACCTCGTGCAACATTATAAACATAGGCCTACTCTTTGACTGACGTCGTAACCAAAGAGTGAAACATAAGCACAATACGTTCTTGGCACAAATTAGAAAGTATGGTTGAATTAAGTGGACAATACCAAGCGAATGAGTTCATAGACATTAAATTAGGAACAATATGATTTATTGTGTCTAAATGGCTTATGTGGAATACATAAAAACATCACTGACACGTTCTGTCATAATTTAGCCTTCGTGCTTGTGATGAGCTGAGCAAGAAAATATTGAGATTTACTTGTTTCAACAACTGCTGTTATATAGTGGATTTTTAAATATGTTTTAGAATGATACAGCGTACACTATTTGGTGTGGATATACAGAATGTATATAAAAGTATGTCCCAAACTTGATTTGGTTTTTCCTCTTTTAAAATCAGGTAGATTTATGCAACGCTACTTCTAGCCCGATACAGTTGTTAAGGGACAAATAGGTGCACAAGAGCACTTCATTTTCCATTTTATGATGTCAGAATTTCACTGGTTTTATTACATTGGAGCAATGACGGACAGCTGGAAATAATTTTTTTTCTATCGTCTGTCTCAGTTCCAAGAATTCCAAAGCAGTGAAAAATCTAACAACGTAATAACTTGTGTATTCGTTAGCATACTGTACGTCATAATACGCCCAAATGTTTGATAACATCTCTTTAAAGGCATTGAATTATACCCATATTTTGTAACAAGTAATGAATTTGTACGCCAACGCCATTAAGGAGCCCACCTTTATGCCAGAAAACTGCGCCGCAGTGTGTTAGAAATCCGGCATTTCGTTACATGCTACTAACTGAGCGCCTATTGGGTTCATTCATAGAAAGAAGAAACACTTCAGACGGCGATTGTATCGCAGTTTCAAGACATAATGGTTATTATTAACGTGGTTTTAGAGCCACTCACAACAGACAAAACCTGTTTTTATACTGCCGTAGTTAATAACCTATTTACCTGATAGACAGCAGCATTAGATATTGCTACATACTATTTAGCATTAACACTATTTAGTCACCGTTAAAGTACCATAGAAAAAAAATCTCGAATTACGATAACATCACATTGTAAATGCGGTCTCGACGTGTAGAGGCGATAATGTTGACTCACGAACCAGTGCCGCCCTTATCGCTTCCCCACTCCCATGTTTCGACAATGACAAAAAGCTTGAAGTGAGAGGGTCCCTTAGGAGGTATAATAGTGGTAGTGGAGTTTGGTGATTGTTTACAAATGATGTCTTTAGTGCTGATGCGATGAGATGGTAACGGTTGTATGTTGAGTAGCGACTAAGTGGTGTGGCGGGTGAAACAAACGTATTTGTTATGCGAGATAAGACGCATCGGTCAGTCTTCTGTCTTTTAGATTTATCGAATAAATTAAATTAAATATCAAACAAGAAGACTAATGTAAAAACATAAAAACACAAAACTGCTACCTAAACCTTTCCCGCCTTTACATTTTGTTAATACGGCGCAATATCAGCATCGCAGTGGGCTAATGATTGTCCGCTTATGTTCTTGACATGAAGATGGTAAATTTCTGAAATATTAAGAGACGTCTTTTACACCTGAGAAGATCGTCAAGTGAGCAATCCGGTGTGTTGTGATCTATGCAATAACTTGAATGTAATGTCATGGGAGATGCACAAAACACAGGTTGTTTCCATCTTTGTATGTTCAATTATATGTCTGCGTATAGTAATTAAAACAAAAAATTATGTTTAGAAAGTATTACAAATGCTATACAATAGAAAATGATTTTATTCGTGTCGTGTTGTAATACTTTATCTGTGC
The DNA here is from genome assembly GCA_003012365.1 of Medauroidea extradentata. Classification (NCBI taxonomy): domain Eukaryota; kingdom Metazoa; phylum Arthropoda; class Insecta; order Phasmatodea; family Phasmatidae; genus Medauroidea; species Medauroidea extradentata. Next base: position 2,678 of record PNEQ01051740.1, read on the forward strand.
CTCAACGCGATGGTACCCTGGCTGTACGTGGACTATAAGGCTGACTCTCGTTTGCCCAACATTTGCCTCATCGACCTTAGGTGTAAAGTACTCAACTGGCGTCTGTCGGACGACAGCGACTTGTCTTAATAAAGGCTACGCATTACAATGTATGCTGTTTTTCGAGTTTTATTTTTATATCCTGAAAGGTAGTAGATATCGCAAAACCGTTACATAGAAATGTTGGAAATTGTTTGTACTATGTAGCCTAAATTTTTCAAAACATAAGTTTTTATAATTTGGGCTAGTTATCGACTTAATTATTCTTTTAAAAGTCATTAATTTATTAAAATCATAAAATCTTGTATTATGAAAAAAATTAAACTGCATAGTACAAACAATTTCCAACAATTCCATGTAACTGTTTTGCGATATCTACTCCCTTTCAGGATTTAAAAAATAAAACTTACTAAAATAGCATAAATACGGATCCGTGGCCTTAAGGCAGCTGCCTGATGAAGGGCGTGTTTGTGTGAGATGAGACGCTTGGCTACGAGCTACGCCAGCCGGCACATTTATTGTGATATCGCCTCTGAGCAGTGTTCCCGCCGTAACATGTTTACTGTGAGACTTTTAAGCGGTGGCCCTGTAGTTGTATTGGTCCCGTCACTGAAACAAGTCCAATGTAGTTGTAGACCTCAATTTCGAACGAATCCAGTACGTATATCTTCAGAAAAAAAAACCGTCTGAAATAGCCGGTTTTAGCGAACTATGAGGGCTTTAAAATAATGGTTCTATTCAAATGTGGATTGTCTTTTAAGACAAATTACGCGAGTGTTTTATTTCCGTAGATAAGCATTGTGGATGCACGTTTACAGGTCTCTGAAAAAAAAACAACGTAATTTTGAACATGCTGCATTCAGTTCAAGAGTCTTTGTGTGTTTTACCTGTAAAAATTTATGCTAGAGTCCACAATTATTAAATTCGAGTTGAAAATAAATTTTGCCGCATTAACAAATATTTTACTTCAACACCTGGCATGTAGGCCTACATAATAGTAAGATTTCAGTTTTAAAATTTTATTTCGAATTAGTGGAATAAACAGTGAAGTAACTAAAGAGAAATGAGGTTTTCCCAGTTGACTCAACAGTCGTGCTCGTAACGGAAAAAATGGCAACACGGCGTAGTGATCCGTATCGCGACCTCTGTAATCTGCTTGAAGACGTCACCTTGGAGTTATAACGTCACAAACACTGAGAGCTCAGTTGTTCTCGGAGAAGAGCAGATTGTAGCAGGAAATCTTCGTCGACGTGTGTCGCAGTACGTAGCACAATAAACATGTATGTTGCTCTACATTTGCGCTAGCTACGTGTTCTTCATGCAAAGAACAATATATGTTGCTCTCATGTCGATCTAGCTATGCGTCAAGCTTTCTGCACTATATTAAAGTATAGCGCTGTCATATCTCGCTAGTCACGCATGCTTCATGCACAAGAACAATATATGTTGCTCTCATGTCGATCTAGCTATGCGTCAAGCTTTCTGCACTATATTAACGTATAGCGCTGTCATATCTCGCTAGTCACGCATGCTTCATGCACAAGAACAATGTATGTTGCTCTCATACAACGCTAGCCGCGCATAATACACGCAGGTAGCTGTATCTACACCTGCTCACAGTCTTCATAGGTTTCATATTAGCATAATGACGGACGACGTGCCGGACGTTGTCTCTGCAGAGTCTTTTCTTTTTCTTTTTGTATGTTTTCTCCCGTTTTCCTCGCTATTTCATTCTGCCACTGCTCCACATTAACCTCACATATTTACTACTAACGTTTATGGCCTCGCTTTTAATTACTGTACATACACTTCCACGACCGAGCGAAGTGGCGCAATGGTAACACGCTTGGACTCGCATTCAGGAGGATCAGAGTTCGATCCCCGGACTTGGCCACACTGATTTCGGTTTTCCATTGTTTCCCTAAACCGCGCTTGCGAATACTGGGCTCGGTCCTTATGGTCGGTTCGTCTTGTGGTTCCTATTACTAAACCAAGCTGTGTGTCACCGTGTCTAATGACTTCACTGGCGAAAAAGCGTTACGCCCAATAAAATATATAAGAAATAATCTTTCCACGCCAATATATCTTGTAAACTGAGACTCGAAGCTAAATCAAATTGTATCAACGTGAGCTATGTTTAAATATATTTATACCACGGATAAGATGTAATTTTTTAGGAAGTCTCATTTAGACATAATAACTAACAAATGCATTTCATTGTAGGCACATACGTTTTGTTTTCAGCGCGTTCTTCTTATTGCACACATGTCAGTTTTTACATCAAGTATCGCGCAAGAGCCAAATTGGCTGAAAGAAGTTTCCCATTGTTCACGCTGATCAGCAGTCGCATTTCAGTAGCACCACATAACTTGCAATTCTAATACAAGTCGTTTTCAAAATATCTCCGTGGTTTGAAATTTCAGTATTAAACGTAATATGTTAGATAGACAAGATCTGTCACATGGAGTAGCCGGTCTGACTTCAGTCGTACCTCCACGCTGATGATGGTCGCTATGTAACTATGGATAACTATGGATTTCGCTTTAACTAACCACAAATCACGCACTGTGCCTACTACGACGTAGCCACTGTATAGGTGGTTCACTTTAAAGTGAGCACTTCCCAACACTTACATTAATAATAACAGTATTTATTGGGGTTATACAAGTAGAGTTTTAAGGTTTGTTAAATGTTTGCACTAGTTTTTAGTTACATGGAAGTTTTCGTATTTAAAATAGTAAATATGGTGACAATAGCTCACAGAAGATTGTAAGCAGTGTTCAGTTGATCCTGAACAGACTATACCTTCCATCACTTGCAGGGACGGACCTAGACTTTCCTTCACCCGGAGCCAGAATTGTGGTTCCCCCTCCTTTACCCCCCCTTTTTTTTTTCCAGTCAGTGCAATCAACCCAACAGTAATAAACGTGTCTTGCATACGTTGTTTTACGATCAAGTAAATAACAGTACAAAATTTTAGTAGAATTACATTAAACTTGTTCTTACTAACTACCATTAGCTGTGTTTTAAATGTGCATTCTAATTATAAATACTGTATTTGTAACTTTATATTATGTTCAACGTATTATTAAGCCTCATTTTATTTCTAATTTCCTAAAAGGACATGAGAATTTCGTGAATTCAATAACCAGCATGCTAGAATCCATCTTCCTATACATACTCAAGCCCTGCTATTCGTTCATCGTCTGCTGTTCCGTTGAGTAGCAGATAGTGGACAAATGGTCGGGATTTGAGTAGGTATAGGACAGTTGATTGTAACATGCAGGTCATTGAATTCGTGAAATTTTCTTGTCCCTGTGCATAACTCTGAAATACCGGTCCGAAATATATTATCATTAAATTATGAACTGTGCGGCCACAAATGGGCGCAAATTAAAGTGTACTGAACGCTTCATAAACTTGGAGGTGTGATCTTTCTTCTCATAATATGGTTGTTTCAGTAATACTGTTAAACTGCTTGATACTGAATGTGAAAACATTTTATGAGTGATTAAAATAATAGTTTAATGTATAATTTTAAACCCCTATTAATGAGCATCGATGGGACATTATCACTGAATAACTTAGCTGATGTTAGACTTGATGCAGAAACCAGCGAGCGAAATCGACTCGTGACTGAAAATCAGCCGGTTGCTATCCCTTGCACCTATTCGCGATGCAAAGGGTGTAGTAGTTGTTTATATAGAACCCTCAACACACTTTGGTGGCTTGCATGCATTGTGCGAGCAATTCCACGTGTGCTACTTGATGGCGAATCGGCGATGCGTTCCAATACTTCCTCCTCAAAGTTGACTGTTCTAACATCGCGTCTCACGCCGGTGCCATACCTGTTCGCTGTAAGTGTTCCAGTCTCGCGTAACCGTCGGTCTACAGACGAGAACATTCGATGTCCTGGACAACGTCTGTTTGGAAATATCTGTGCATACAGACACTGAGCTTCCCTCGCGTTAACTCCAGCAGCACCATACATGATATGCATATCTGCCATTTCTACATATGTGTAACGTCTCTCTATGTTGCGCAGGTAATCTTTCACAATACCTTTCTTATTGTCTGTTACATTTAATTTTTGTTCGGTAAAACGTCGCTTTGTAAGGGTGGATATCTCCCTTACAAGTTACTGTACGATATTTTTTCGTATGTAATGTTTTCTAGCCCATTTCGGATAGAGCAATTGAGCACTTCCAAACACAATGTACGCAGTATTGCCTATGCTCTCCTGGTACTCTATCGCTTCAGCCAAAGCTTCGCGTGTATTTTTCACGAAATCTATGAGCCCTAGAGAGTTGCAATAAGAGGACCATTTTTAATACAAAGCTCGCATTACTGAATAAAACACCGTCAAATGTTCCACTATCCCGATGGCACAAACGTTTAGTCCACTTAAAGGGTGGCCACTCCTGTTCTTTTAGTAATGGCTGAAGGCATCAACCCAGCATTTGATGTGGGTTTGAAGACTATTATAGCACAAATCAATGTTCAGAGTATTGTCATTTTATATAATTCTGTTGCCGATATTTAAAATAAATACGGTTTTCAAATTCGATATTCTGCGGCTCATTATTCCCACAATATTACATTTAGGTACAAAGTGTCGTACATATGTCCTACTTTATTTTCCATAAGGAATCACCTCCCTGCGTTTGTACCTGTAGTTCAGGACCATCCTGTGTGTGTGTCTATATATATATATATATATATGCCTAAGTTAGTTGGTTTTTGCTTCAAATTGATGATTACGTAAATACCCGAAAAGGAGATTCGACTCCCATGACATGAAAAGGAAAAAAAAAAAAAAAGTGGCTTATATGATTAGTTTACGTAGCTGGAACCGAATGGACTGCGTTTATAATTTTACGTCACTTGGATACTTTTTCAAATGTTTAAGAGGGTGGAAAGACGTGAAAAGTGTTTTCGATTATTCCTCCATCAACTGAACCATTTGAGTTATCGAAGTGATCTTGGCTTCAGGATTATGTTGCTTACGAAAACACGAAACATTATATTTCATGATTTTGCCAAAATCGACAAAAAAAAACGTAAAATTTTGTTTCTATTCTTAAACGATACATATCGTCATCTTCACAATTAAACTTTTAGAGATCGAAGATCCACACTATTAAACTTTTAGATATCGAAGTCGTTTTTGCTTAAGAACGTTTTTTGAAATTCTACGCCTGCGGAGGTGAAAAACGGTATAAGGGTGAAAAGTAATGTTTTCAATGAATCGTTGATATTTCTTGTACACAGCGGGTTATTATGTTTTTTAACTTAATGATACACTCATTAAATGCTCTGACATGTTATTCAAGGGTTTTTCTAACTTAGTCTCTAAAAAAGGGAGGGGGGGAAAGACGTGGAAAATGTTTTGGAAATCGGCCATGGTCTTTGTTTTAGGGAAAAACCATGGAAAACTGAATGGCAGGTTCGATATCCAGGTCCTCCCGTATGTGAGTCTAGCATATTACCATTGCGCCGCCTCGCTCTGCCATTCCAGATACAAAGCTGCTTTTAGCTTCGTGATGATGATTACGTAAACGGTTGTAAATATATTTCAGGATATTTCTAAGTTTTATTGCCAATGTTCTGATGAACACGCTTCTTAAGTACGTCAGTCGAATCACCGAACACCCATTACGTGTACACCATTCCAGCGTACATAAGACATCTTGTTTCATCATTTTCAAATTACAATATGGACGTTTAACGTAACCATATAATCTCATATGTAACCTATTGTGACAACAATAGCCCTCAGTGGCATAAAGTGTAATTATTACTTACGTGTTATGTACCCTCTGTTCAAATGGGTCAGAAAGATACAGATTGACTGAAGAAAAGGGGAAAAATAACAATAGCTATAGAAGTGTTCACTTTACAACTAACAGACCATAACATTCTCAATGATTAAATTATGTCTATCACGTACTGTTTGTTAATTAAGACTACGTGTTTACTTGTTGTTCCTAGGAGGCGTAACGTAGAATGATTTCTGGCATGATCCGCGTGCTTCTCATTCAGCTGTTGCTGATCATATCGACACAACTGTTAGACGGATCGGAAACTGGCTTGGTAAGTTTTGTTACGATACAACGGCAATAGTACTTATAATTAAGTAGGTGAACGTTCAGCAGCACTGAAATCGGCATTAGTGTTTGGTATTCAATTTGCCACCAACTAAAGTGATTTTATAAATGATGTGTGAAACGGACATATTAATGCAATAGGGAACAACTACCGTGGTTTTTAATAGCACTTGGTTCCCTATTGCACGACTATGTTCAAATGTTCTTTAGCAAAAAGAAAATGTGTTTTAGTTTCCAACCTAACAAAGAGCTCTGACATGAGATACCCTGACTTCTGTTCAGCTCTGACGTACAGTTGGGTCACATATCCGGCTGAGCTGCTTGTTGTACACATGATCATTATCATGGGGTGGTCATAACATGGTGACGTGTTCATTAACTTATTAGATGTGGTAAGCTCGTAATCAAGCCCTGTTTCAAGCAAATGAGTAGTTGACCAATGTTGTTAGTTACGTAGTCTATTTGCATTAATGTCTTAGATGTTTTTATTACTTAAGGGGCACGCCTCGTGGCTCATGTGTTTGTGTGAGTGAGGTATGGTGCTAAGGGCGACGTCGTGTGGGCCATACAACGGTGCGTCGCCTCTACCCTTAAGGCGTGCAGTCTTCGCGAAAAAACAAAGTTCCTATTGGACTTTAAGTGGTGACCCTATTGTTTTATTTACGAAATCACTTTACTAAAGTCAAATGGACTGCGCTTAAGTGGTTTCACATGTATCACGTTAGTATATTTTCCGCTATAGCAGCCTGAAAACCCCGTTTTAACCCATTTTGACGTGTCCTAAAAGGGGATTTCTAATACGTGTGTTGTCTTGAAATTACTTAAGGGCAGTCGTCTGAAGTGTGTGTTCTTTTCGTAGACAAACGGCGTGAACACACGTGTATTAGTTTCCGTGTAAAACTTATTCTTCAAACACGCTGCAGAGTGATTTTATGGCAACGAGGCGGGCCCCTTAAAGGTAGGGACGGGAAAAATTCGCGGGTTCGCTGACCTGTAGGATAACCTCCAAGAATATATGTGTACTCAAGTGTCCAACAGCTGTCTGCTAGCTGCTCGCTGACACTGTGATATGTGCCTTCACTTGGTTAGGTTTTGTTACTGGCTCAGCGACTGCCAGGAGCTCTCATAAGAGTCGAGGGCCAGTCGCGAAAGTTACACGAACTTATAGTAGTTGCAATTATAGCTTGTTCTCAAAAGAAAACGCTAGTATTTCAGGTCCCTACAAATGAGTCAAGGTCCAATGGCGAAAGCGACACGATATAGAGGTATTTGAAATCAAGTTCGTATACAAATAAAAACACGAATTTTTCAGGTCCCTACTTAAAGGTGAATAAACGCTAATCTTAACAACCTCAAAATGCCTCAGAGCAGAAATGTGACATCAAATAAAAGTGCTTCAAATACGTCACAAGACGCCATATCCTGCCTTGTCTCACCTCTATGCTCCACAGACTATTTGACACACATGAGCTCATCTAACCACAGACTCATACAATAAGCTTCAGCGTTGCTGAGTTACCGCACCTCACGTTTTCTACGTTTATTTGCGAAACGTTATTTTTCTTTTTATGACGAAAACTAATTATCAAACTTTTATTTTTTCGCACCAAAAAGTATTTTCATATCATTTTTGACCGCATAAAACGTGGGGTAGTTAGCATTCACAAATTACCTAACTTCCAGTGTTTTTCATGTGAAATGATCCATAAGACCTCTATAATTGAATATCTGTAAATTAACTACGTTTCTCGGTTACCTGTGTTCGTTTTACTAACGTAGGATACAACAAAACGAAAATCGTCTGAATAAATGGAAACTTAGAATAATTTAATTTATTATATAAACGTAATTTAGTTTCGTAGGTAGTGAATGACAAAAATTGTATCACGTACGTTTTCTTAGATATTTAAAAAGTCTTATTATTGCTAACATTTTACTTTTTGCTGTTCTGTAATTTATTTGTACACGGTAAGAAAATTAACTGAACGAGTTACATTTAAATGTTTTGATTTTTGTGAACAAATTACAAGTGGCTCCTTTCATATAAATGTCTATTTTCCTCTTTCTGTATTATCAGCATGACAAATTTATAAATAAGACAGCATTAACAAATTATGAATTAGATTATATATGAAAAATATACCTATTCCGGTTTATGTATGATTAATATCTTGACAATTCAGTTTAACTTACATGAAAATCGAAAATTTCTATACAGATGTAATTAACATATGACAATTTTATATTTTGCTTAACCAGGTAATGAATTGTATCTTTTTTAATTATGCAGTAAATACATATTTTGTGTAACTAAGAACTGAATTAATAATGTTAAAAGTTAATGCTGTATTAAATTTTTATCACAAATTAAATTCGTGGGTTTTCAATCTATTATTCAGATTTTGTAAACAGTTTACATACAGTAGAAACTTTACGATGAAGATTTTTAAAATATGACTAGAAAAAAAATACACACACACATATATATAGCCTATATATATATATATATATATATATATATATATATATATATATATATATATATATATATATATATATGATTGACAACTTAGGCCTCGACGACTTAATGGATAATATTTCAATAACTCCTCAGATATTAATAATGTTGAAAATTGGTTAAAATTTTTGAGATATAGAGAGCTCTTACATAGAACTTTAAGGTTTGAATTTTATATTTTACGTTGGAAATGTCTAAGTTCATATTATTTGTTGTAAAAAGTCTTCTAGATTGTTTAATATTATTTGTAAAGTATGTTATCTGTTTTTTATTCGCCAATTTAAAATCTATTATTAAAAGTAATTTTAACATTACTCTTAATAAGAGCTCTCCTAAATTTCCAGTCATTTAAATAATAGATTTATCTGTGTTTTTGACTTGACTTAAACTATTTTCATTGATTAGAGATTTTTTAATGTGCACCAATTAAATTTTTGCAATGAAATTGAATGACTTGAAAAATGTTACTAAAACGTCCCTAAATATAATTTTGTCTCACAGTTTTGTAAGCAAGAATCCACTTTTACGGTTGTTTTTTTTTTTTTTTTTTCGAATGACTCAGATCATGATATATGTAGAGAGAAAATTCTAAATATTTTAAGTGCCGAAAGAGATCAAATTGAGTTTCTTACATCATAATGACCTACGAACCATTGCCAAGGTCATGCTATAAGAGCTTAATCCCGATAATTTTGCTAACAGTTTTGTATGAGCATCGAAAGATCTAACTTCTCATATGTCCGCAAGCTTCTGCAGTTCTGTTTTTTTTTCTTTTATTCGAAAACCTATTTTTGGGACTTATATTCAGTTAGTTGCTCTACGTTTATTCCACATACATTCTTGGGGCTAGACAGAAATTAAATAACTTCTGCTATTACACCATGTAAGCTCACATCGTAAAGTGTATGAAGCATAACATGTGTAGTCTATTACAGAAACACACAAAACTAATTAATATGGCCAAAATTTAAGTACATAATTGTAATAAAGTAGGCCAATTAGTTATAGTAATTTTGGTTTGCTGTAACATCTTACACTTTTAAGTTCGTTTATACTTACCAATTTTCAGATAATTTGGAAAATAGAGTATCTTTCTCAGCAGTTGTTACTACTCTGGTGCGAACAGAGCAACTTAAAGTTAAAGGTAACCGTCTTATATTCAACAATCGATCTTACAGTGCCCCTTGGTACTATACTTGAAATTAGAAATTATAGCATAGTACCTACACTTTATATCCAAACAATGATGCTCTCTGATTAAAAACAAACTTAACTACATCCAGAAGAAGTAGCCGGTAGGTAATAATAGACATCAGTGAAACAAAATTATATTTTTGTGAAGGTTACACAAGTTATAAATATTGTTAACATATTCGCAATAACGAGGCGCTTATGCCGTCATCAAATTATTTCTGTTACAAGTGTATTGAAAAACGCTTGAAACAGTTTGTGTGACATTTTACTGTCAGCAATCACAAGCATATTCTATTACAAACTTAATGACACACACAAAGGTTATGGTGCACCTGACCTACACGTACAATATTGCCAGCTAACTTTTATCCTAATATGAGAAGGAATTGTTTTGTTGACAATGTACTTGCAAAATGTGGTAGCTTGGTAAATATCAAGTTTAGCTACTCATCGTGTACCGGCTAAACTATTGGTTTTACAGGTACAGTTTATTACTAAAAAATGTTTCTACAGTGATGGCAACTAGCCGTACGTAAAGGAAATTGTAGTTAACTTACTTTGAAATTTGCCGTTTTTGTAGAAATTTTTAGTTACGGTAATATCTCCCTAAATGCATATGATCTGTATTAAATATTTCTTTCTTTTGTACCTTTGTGAGACTTCTTTTGGTGTTAGAATGAGTTTAAATAGGGCGTAGAATGGGTATCGAAGACGTGTAACAACGGTACATCATGCGTCCAACGTGAATTAAAAATATTTTGTCCACATGTATTTCGGTAAAAAATATTTTTAATGTGGTATACTAGTAAATAGTGCAGTAGGTAAATCGCATGCATTAACTACGGTATTTGTTTTCTACGCTTTCTATTCGTGCAAGAACGAGTTAAAATAACTTTTGCTATTGTGTATTTACGTGCTTATTTTTAATATTTTGCGTTAGCGATTTCCCAGACTTTAACATCCCTTTACCACTATAGACGTTTTATAATGCAGGCGGTTTTATTGCTAGCAGATATTTATTTCAGTTATATTCCACTGAAATTAATCGTAAATAGTACATTTCTGTAGTTTTTGTTAGTTTCGCATGAATAGCTAAACTTGATATTTACCGTGATGTGATAAACAAAAATGTTTTTTATGGACATACGTCATTGGGGACGAATGTTACCGTATTACAGAAAATCTCACAGTAAAACAAAACAATGTTAACGCAATATTCACCCGCAATGGCGTATGTCCAAACAACTTTTATGTTCATAATACGAACCATTGCAAGAATCGTTCAAAGATTACATAGTGATGTGATGATGTTATGTGGACGTCAGTAATCAGTGTGTCGGTGAGGCGGCAGAGAGTATTACAGTCTGTTTCGTATAACTTCAATAAGATTCGACTGCCTCTTATGGTCATTAAATGTTAACCATTTTGTAACATGTATCATAAGGCAAGATAAAATTTACAGTGCAAATTTGGAATTGGACATGCCAGGTACATTTTAGGACTAAAATATCTACCATGACAAATGTGACAAGATATTAATAGTTGTACTGGCAATAAGAATATGCCAAATTTTACAAAAAATATACGAATCACAGCCTATACCAGTCTCACCCGCAGTATCCAGGATGTCTTGAAGCTGGTTACACATACACTTAATTGATCAACTTACCATCTCCTCCACCTTAAGGGTGTTTGCGCAACAAAAATACATTTTTAAAAATATTTTACGGCATAGTGTTTTATAGACTTGTGTCTATATTTTCTACTTGTAAACATTTTTAAGCTCCAATAGTCGTCCCATAGCGGTGTGTCAAAGTCAAACTTTACAAGTTACGGGAACATACAAAAAAACTGACTTACTCGAACGAAATAATTTTAACTGAAATGATATATTATGCGCCATACGTTAAAGGATTTAAAACACACTGTTACAAAATGTATCATTTTAACTATGGTTTACACATGATTTATAGTGGTTGGATAGTTGTAGTCAGAGGTAGGCACTTTATACTGAAACTCAAGTGGTTAAGTTAAGGGCGAGGGATACGATCAAATGAAATATGTTAATCTAATTACGGTGGCTTTGCTCTACATACATTAGTTACAAAATACTACAAGGTAATCTAAATAATTTAGATAGGAGGGGAGGGGCTGTTTAGATAATAATTATGTTAATGTTCTACTCTATGATGGGTGACCCTTGGACACATTAGACCTCACCATAACATGTGACGGAGGCTGACGATGAATCTGTCGGCTATGGACGGACGGCGACACGTCGTGGGTCTCGACCCAGGACCATCCTGGCGAGGTGGTGACGGCTGGAAGGCTTGAAGAAAACAGACCACGATTGCCCCAATACCTTGTATTATGTTACCACACTTCACTGCAAGTGGGGAGAATCGCTGAGGCCCTTGTCTTGTGCAACCACTGACCTGATTGCACTGCCGTCGTCACTAGCCCGTCATCCAGGCGAGGCTCTTGATAACCATAACAACACTATAAAGTCCCTTTGTATTTTTTTTAAATTGCCATCATTAGTTATTTTTGTCATTATTTTTAAATTAAAAAAAATAATCTTAAGAATTTCAGACTGTGGTTTTAAATATTTTTGCATATGGCCTATAATAGTTGGATTCAGTGTTAACTATTTCATTTGAGAGAGAGAGTAAGTTTTTGAAATTTGATATGGGAAGACAACGAGAGCTAAAAAGTTTCTGCAGTCTCCATACAGGAACCACAGCAATTTTCCTAGTAATCGGGGAAAGTGAATGGACGTAATATCGTAGACGTAATAATGCCTTTACAAAGCCATAGAGGACATGGACTGCAAGTCCTCTCTCCTCAATAGTTGCCGGGGAAAGACTCTTTCCTATAGCCTCAACCAACGATACAAGAAGATTGTAGCTGAAAAGTTGGTCGATTTAAACGAGTTAATGAACGCTTAGGTTGCTTTACGGAAATTATTATTAACGTTGGTTTCGTTTAAGACAAAAATGTCTTACAAAAATAATAAACCCTGTTTAAATTATTCCAAATCAAATAAATATATTAATAAGGTCCTACTGGCAGTGTTAAGTACCGTTAAATGATAATTAAAGTACTAAATGATGTTTGTAAACATAACATTAATACATTAAGAATAACAGGCGTCAATAAATTAAACCCAGGCAGAGCATGACACGACCGTAAGTAATATATTTCCACATAAAAGGAATGAATGAAATAATTACGTTGAGGGTATTTGCGGGAAGGGCATTACACCCCAACACTGGCTTCTGATTGGGTGCCTACAAGCGTCTGCTGAACCCTGAACCATGAAGTGAAGCTCCTCGCCGCTACTGCAGTCAAACACTGGCTTCTGATTGGGTGCCTACAAGCGTCTGCTGAACCCTGAACGATGACATGAAGTGAAGCTCCTCGCCGCTACTGCAGTCAAACACTGGCTTCTGATTGGTTGCCTACAAGC
>PNEQ01051747.1:0-18663 GCA_003012365.1 Medauroidea extradentata
TTGTACAAAATTAGCCTCTTTCGGCTGCAGATGCGAAAACACCAGCCCTCTTCGTGCCGCCATTTTGCAGTAGATAACATTGTATACATGAAACAAGACTCACATGCCATAACTTCTAAAGAGCATATTTCTGCCATCTAGCGTCCGATTTAAAAACTACTTCGACAGTGATACCTTCTCGGTGGTTGCTTTCATATCGCCCTAAAAAGTCGATTTCTGAAAAAATGTCAGATACCATTATTTACACCCGAGCGCCTCATATGTAAAATCTTCTTTCAATCCTCTTTAACAAATGTTAAATACTTAACAGAGGTTGGTGAAACCAGCCCCTAATATTTATGAATACGTATATGTATTCATACCAATTTTAATAATGACATTTAACGTGAGCAAAGATGTCACTGTCTGCTGAGAGGAGCGGGCAGGGCTTCTGTAGCCTCTCTCTGCTTCGTAACATTTTTGAAGTGGGTAAGGCCTGGAGACTTGAGCTGTAAGATCTCCCACTGCTCCCTTTCCCTGAGTTGGTCGTGAAAAATAATGGCTTTTTGAGGCACTTTTTGTCTGCTACTCCTATTGCATAAGATGGTCCAACCCCCACTCTTGTAGCTCGGTTTTGGCTTTGCTGAGCCCGCGACGAATATTACCAACTGCGTACACAATTTTAGCAAGGCAGGCTGTATGCCTTTACACAGAGTCTGTTAGAAACAACTGTATGCCTACATCAAGACACTTAAGTAGAACATGAAGCAAAGCTGACAGCTGGTAATTCGTTAGGACAGGAAAAACAATAGCCACAAGTCAAATGGGACACTTATCGTCTTGTTGCTGTGCTTAGTTAAAACTTGTGAGGCTCGTTACATACTAGATGCCTTGCTCTGCTAGCTCTTAAAATTTTTAAGTAACTGTGTTTTTTGTCCACAGGCAGTGAGAGGTGGTGATGTCCAATTCGAGTCACGATAGGAGGAGTGCCTCAGAAGATTACGATAGGTAATACATATAAAACTTTAAGGCCACGCTCTTTAGTTTCTTCTGTTTTTGCGATAATTATTTTTTATACTTAAACAAAAGCGGATATAAAAAATCAGTCGCCTGGTTTTGTTTAATAGACAGTGTATTGAAAGCATTTAACAAACCACCTCTAAAATGGGTTTTATTTTCTTAGACAATTGCATGAGGAACATGCACAGTAATTTCACAAAAACAAATATATTTTTTAACCTGCTGCAACAATGTTAAATTGTTGGTAGGCAGGCTTCAGTTAATTAATGAAAAGCTTTAGCAACATAGTCCGTCATACACCAGTACTGTTCTGTTATTAATTTTGTATATTTTCTTGTTGCAGCGAATTGTATTGGTTTCACATGTTATCAACAGTAAGTTTTTGGAATTTTTTTTGTGTGACTGCCCTATTAAAACTACTAACAAGTTGTGTATACAAGATCGAGCAGTCTCCTCTCCATCCCCTCAGTGCAAATTCTCTAGTACCTTCCTAAACCTTCCAACTCCCCTCACAGTCACCCACTCCTCTTGCAGTGCGTTCCACTCCCTCAACATTCTCACCATCATTGACTGTCTACCCCTCTCTATTCTCCCTCCACACCCTCTGAATTTTCTCACTGTTGCTACCTTTACCTGTAGGAGCTCCCTTAGTTAATTTGCATAGTTTGGTTACTTTAACTGTGATTACAATACCTCTTCAGTGACAAAACAAATATGGAAATGTGTTGTAAAATAAATACTTTACTATTTGAGCGGACAACACTTTTACTGTAAAACTATTTGCATTCAGACATTACAACATTTCAACCATCTCATTCCACCACGATGACTGTGTAATTAACACAAAAAAAATGATATTCAAAAACCCAATTTATTGGTGACTGGTGAATAGTAGAAATGAAATAACACATCAACAAATCATTCTTTCAGTTGTTCTCAACACCCTCCATCAATTGAATAAACAAAATACCCTATCAAGCATATTAGATTTAGCCTATATAATGCTAAAAAAAAAAAAAAAAAACTTAAACTCTTTAAGTTATTCTAGTCACATAAGCTCTTGTAAAAATATCTGCCATATGATGCTCACTTGACACAGCAATATGCTGCAGTCCCATCATTCACTTTCTCTTTAACAAAGTGATGTGGAACATCAACATGCCTTAGTCTGTTGTTTTTTATGCTGGTTGCAAAATTGATGGCAGACTTGTTATCTTCTAAAATAGTAACAGCTTTATCACATTGCTGGACCACATTCAACTCCTGAACCATCTGAACTGCTCTTGGATGACCACACTACAGTTTATTTTCCCAGCTGGCACATATCTGGATGCTGACTTTCTGTCTTAGAGATCTCCAACCCAGTCTGCATCCACAAAGCCCTGTAACTGACTTTGTTCTGCCATGTACACCAAGCTCCATCCAGTTATTCCCTTCATATAACAAAGTATTCTCTTCAGTGCTGTTATCAACTCCTCGCTAGCTCGATCTTGATATTGACTCAAGAATGTTACTAGCCAGAAAATATCCTGTCTTGTACCCGACACTGTGTACAATAAACAACCGATCATTTGCCTGAACATCCATTCTAAGTTTTCATCACACCTCTTGAGCATTTTGAAGATTGACCTTTCCAACTAGTTCAATTGCAATGCATCAGCGAGGTATGTAGTTTCTTCAGTAGTTAAATTATGTTCAATCTTGATTCCCAGGTGTGTAGAAACCTTCCTTAAATCTTTCATTCTGAGTATGAACTCAAATTTCCTTTAAATGTTCCTATATCATTATCTTCTGTACCCACTATTAGCAATACGTCCCATCCAGTGGAACTGTATTAATGCAAACCGTGTTAATACAAAGTTCTCATTAATACAAAGTGGTTTTCTTTCCCCTTGGAATAAGCTGAGAAACTAAATATTTACTTAAATGCTTGATATAAAGTTCCCTTATACATAAAACAATGTAGTATCAAGTTCAGTTGTTAAAAGAAGTGGTGGTGGTAAGAAAGGTTGCATTTTTGGACTAAACATCCTCAAAATGTATTTACAGAACTTTTTGAGTTTTTGTGAACATCATTTAATACAAAGCTCATTGTTACAAATTGCAAAAACTCAGGTCCCTTCAGGTTTGTATTAATGTTTGCTGTACAGTAGAATGTAGAGACAGTGTGAAGTATCTCAGAGTACAAGCAGAAATCACTAGTTGAGCTGGTCAATCCTTCCTTCACCATAATTTTATTGAATTTTGTGTTTCAATATTTTGGTGACTGTTAAAGCCACGCAAGGATCTATTTAACTTTAGTCTCCTTCTACTTCCATTCCTTTAGACATTGAAAGATACAGTTTAATTGTTATCTCAGCAACGGAAAACCCCTGTCATGTCCATTTGAGGGATGGGCGTGTCCTGTGATTTGCCACAGTCACAAGTATTTGCACTGTTGAAAGTCAGGCAATAGGTGCATATGTCTGTGAGGAATAGAAATATCCATATTGTTGGAAATCTCTGGCAACAAGTCTGGGTTTGTACGCTGTTGGATTGCTGTTATCATTCAGTTTTGTCTTGAATACCCGTTTAGTCTACCAGGATTACATTTATAGGTCCTTCCACTTCAACCCATGTTGCATTTTCCTCCAAATTTTATAGTTCTTTATTGATAGCAATTTTTCCATTTTTCTGATCCTTTGCTATTCATGGCTTCTTCAAATGTAGCAGGGTCATAAGTTTTGTGGATGCACAAAAAATTAAAATTGCAATCAAATCTTTTTGGTTCACGCAAGCTATCTCTATTTTTCAAACACCTGATATCAACCCTTATCATTTACAATGTCAGACTCCTCTTGTTCAGTCTCAGATTCTTCCTGTGTTAGAATAGATGGCCTGACCGTTTTAATGTTCGACTATTTCTTATTGAGGTTAGGAAATCCTAAGAAGTCTTCTTTACCACCATCTTCCAAGTCTTCTTGTGTTAGTACATTCTGGTTGCATTACTGTTTGATATTTTTGGTTTATGGGGGTTTAGAAACCCTTAGAAATCTTCTCTGTCATCATCCCCTGAGCATTTTGCGTATCCCTGCAATCACTTTCCACATAGCTTGATGGCACAATGCTGCTTTGTAACACTTCCCCATAGTCCCTGTTAGGACTGAATTTTACATTGCAGTTCACTATTACCTTGTTTTTATTTGGCGGCAGGAAGACACAAAATGCTTTTTGATGTTTCATTGTAGCAAACAAATATACCTTCCTTGGATTTTACGTCCCACTAGTTATGCCATAATCCTTTTCCTCCCACAGCTGATAAGGTGTTTTTCTCTCAACTGTACTTGTACCTGTTCTATTTATCACACATACTGCTGTGATTACAGCTTTTGCCCAAAACGGTTTTTCCAAACCCTAGGCAGTCATCATGGTCCTCGGCTATTGTGCACATCTCCCGTTCTATTCTGCCAGACTGCTCTGGGAAGTGTGGCACAATTTCCTCATGTACTACACCTATTTCTAATAATAAATGTTCCATGTCCCTGTTAACAGACTCTATTCCACATTCTGTACAAAGAGTTCAAAACATCTCACCTCTCTGGTTCTTAAACCATGCTGTAAACACCTTGTATTTTTCTTTAACTTAATTTTTGTGTTTTAAAAAAATAGAGAAAACAAAAGTGGGATTAATCGTCCTTCTACATCAAATAATATTTAGAGCTGCCTGTAGATGGAGTCTCCATGGGGCTGCACACATCAGAATGTATTGTTTCCCCGATTCTTGACATTTTTGTGTTACTGCTTTTAAAGGAGCTTCTTGTCTGCTTACTTAAAACGCAAGGTTCAAATAACAAATCAGGTCTACCAGTCACCTTCTGGCTGCACAAATTTAACACACTTCTTACCTGCTTAGATTCTGGTGAGCCATTCTTTCATACCACAAAGGCAATAGCTGATTCATGCGAACTACTGTAAATTTCATCTTGTAAAAGCTACCTACCTGTTCTGCAACGGTTGCTTTTTACCCTTAGTTTGCTGTTTAGTAGAATTTTTGAAACATAACTATGTGATTCCATAGTGCAACCTTTGTCAAGTGCAAATCCTACTGACAAAAAGTTTATTTTCATTTCTGGAACATAACAGCACATTTTGCAGCACAATGTTCAAGGTACCTTCATAAGTGTCTGACAACAGTCTAACATTTACCGATGGCTTCTACTTTCAAGACATGTCCATCTCCACATTTAACCAGTAGATCGGTATTAAAAGCACTATATGATGAGAAAAATTCCCTTTGGCAGCACGAATATTCTGAAGCTCAAGCATCCAGAAACCATGTGTTTTCATCACACCTATTGCAAATCAGAGCTGACGTCAAGACAGTAAATGTAATTTCATATCTATTCGTGTTTTAATTTTTTGTTTTCTTTGTTTCCTTTTTCAGCTTATAACTATCTTTCTTGATGTGTCCTGGTTTGTTACAAAAATGGCAACGAATAAATTTTTTCCCTGTGCCCAACCTGAAACACTGGGCAGTAATATGACCGGTTTTCCACATTCCAAACACCAATTTATGGAACTAAATTTTCTTCCTTCTGCAAAAGCTGTTAATTCGTTTCCTTTCTACTACAGAACTCTCTCCCCTTCCATTAATAACCTAGCTGTCAAATTTCCTATGGTTCGTCCTATGGAAACAGTCCTAGGCACTAACAAATTGGGCATAAATTGAGGGCATGGACATAAGGATTTTGGTTATGATTAAATTGTCTGACAATTTTTCCCCTAGCTGTTTCAAGTTACTGACTGTATCTTCAGCACTAGACAAAATTCAAACTGCTTTCTCTTGGCAATAAAAGTAAGTTAACTACTGTTGCAGCAAATGTACGGTTCTGAAAGTTCAGATTTTATTTCAAACACTGTCATTAGTTTCTTCCAGATTTCTTCAGCACTTTCACACGTTAAAATATGAGTCTATGGTCCTTCATCCAATCGCTTAAGAATTAGATCTTGAGCTAAAAAATTATTCTGTCGCCATTCCTTTAATTTTTTTCGTAGTCATCACTTCCTGGCTCGGACCTCGCACAAGTACCAGTTACTAGATCGTAAACACCTTTTGCCCTCAACATAACTCCAGTCTGAAATTTCCAAGTTTTCCAATTACTTTTATAATTCAACTTTACAAAATTTACATTCATTTTGTTCATTATTTAGCAATGATAGTCGAACAACAACAGAGATAAAATGCAGCTGACATTTGGGCCAAAACAAAAAATTAACTAGATTTGATATGGGCCAATAACCTAATGTAAATTAAATATATTGTATTATATGAGCAACAACACTTTTACTGTAAAACAATTTGGATTCTGACATTACATTATTTCAGCCATCTCATTCCACCGTGATGACTGTTCAACTAACATAAAAAAAATTGAAGAACCAAAATATTGCCAACTGGTGAATAGTAGATATAACAGAGCAACAAATCATTCATTCAGTTGTTCTCAACAAAATGATTGTACCTAGCAGCACTTGTGTACTAACATTGGTGTATTGGTACTAGGCCCATTTAGTTATTTTCTTGTTTTATTGTCATTTTACCTAGTGAATGTGATTTAGTTAAATTTTTATTTTCATATAAGTCACCACAAAATTTTTTCTCTTTGTTTTGAAGTTACATTTTTTTTTAGTTGTGACGTGAGGTAGATTAATTTATCTACTTTCGTTTATTTTCGAAGGAGCAAGGTCATTATGAATTCGGTAAGCCTATGAGATTATGATCAATGACTGAAGGAGGTGGTGCAACAATAAAGCACTGGACTCACATTCAGGATGATGCAGGATTGATTCCTGGCTCCAGCCATTGTGATATTGGTTTTGCATGGTTCTTAAAATTGCTTCGAGTGAATGCTGAGACGGTGTGCTAATGTGGTCATGGCTGATTGGTCTTGTTTCCTGTCCTAGTGTGAAGGTGTGTATTGCTATCTCTAAAAACCTCACTGTCAACAAGATGTAAAGTTAAGTAATTTAAATAAAGAAATAATATTAAGCTTGGTATCCTCTTACCTGTCATGTTTCTAAATGAAGGGAGCTGCAGAGAACATAATTTCAAAATTCCACTGAAAGATTGTGTTGTGTATATTGTCCGATAAAAGCAGAGAGATTTCAATTTGAAGGTGAATAATGCTACAAATGGTTCTGCATTGTTAGTAGTAGCCACGGCCGTAGAAGAACAGGTCTGGACACTCGCCTGGAAACTTGACCCCCTTGTTTGGCTGTAGTTCATCTAGTTACCGAGAATGTGTGCATGTTTGGCGCTACTATCAGGGCGGTCGGGTGCAAACCCCGCCTATTTCCCTTTCACTTTTTATCAAAACAAGTTTTTTACCAATTTATGAAAAGCTCCCTTCTCTCACAATCCTAAACTGTGGTTTCAGCAATCTTTATTTACTGTATAATGTAAATACTGGAAAAAAGTGGGCGTAGTTTGATCTCGACCGCCCTGATAGTAGTGCCAAACACTCACAACATCCTCAGTAACTTGACGAACTACAGCCAAACAACAAGGGGTCAAGCAAACTACATTGGTAGGTAGACGAGTGTCCAGACCTGTACTTCTACAACCGTGGTAATAGCTACTTTTTACTCTGTGTGGCACAGCAAGATTTTTTTGCTTTATATGTAATAGTTTGATTTTATTGTTGGCCACTATTAATTTTAACAAAATAGTTTTAACTAACATTGAAGGTTTAGTTACCGGTAACATATTGGTATGTGATGGAAAGATACAAACTGACGAAAGCCGCCCTCTATATAGTCGTCGGTTAGGCGCCAGTCTGTGATGCGAGAGGTCCTAGGTTCAAATCCCGGCTTGGAAATGGTTGTTGTGTTGTCCCTTCACCTCACTTCACCCTCATCGGCTCTTAAGACCTGTTGTTTAAGTGACGTAAAACTCTCTCACTTATCTACAAATTGATTGAAAATAATAATTAGGCGGGGCTTTAAAAATGCTCACTATGTCATGATCCCCTCAACCAGAATAATGAGTTCTAAAGTTTTTCATGAAAGTGTAGCAGAAATTATCACACCTCCTACTCTGGCCTGCATACATCTCATGGTGTATCCAGGTGTCATTCCTCCCTTTAGTTATCTATTTTCACTCACTTAAACATTAATGTGATGAAACCGGGATGGCTTGCCCTGAATTGCCAATGCCTGAAATTCAGTTCTAATACATTGCCATTTTGCTTGCTCAGTTCTGTACACTGTTCACAGCTACTCAGCAGCAAGTAATTTATAATTTTATATTCCTACAGACTACTGTTTAACTTTATCATCAGCTAGAAACATTTTTTGATAGCCCAGGGACTCATCATGTCACTTGTTTAATTTTTTTTTTTTTCGTTAGAAAATGTGCTAAGTAACAAAATTAGGCGAGTTTCACAAATTGTTATTAAAATTCACAAAACACAACACTTGTACGAGGGATATTAGAAATTTCATCAAATATCTCATGGTATAAGTATCAGGTATGAAATTATCATATGTTGGGTATTGAGCTGAGGTAGCTTTTAGTATCAATAAGTTAAGAAAACAGTAGAGTTTGACTTTCATGTGTTACTATGCAAAAAAAGTACTGGTACCTAGTGCCTACTTTAACTTAGTTTTGTAGGTATAATACAATTTTTAAAGATTATTTAATATGAAAGTTGATATATTTTGATGTAAAATGAGCTGTCATTAAAGCTTATTTGCTGTTGTGACAAGTGTGTGCATGTATTTCAACAGCCAGCAGGAGTCGTTGACAATGAGCTCGCAGGAGGCGGGCAGCGGACATAGTCTGTCTAGCCTGACTACCCAGGAAGAGTGTTTCCGGTCGTCCCGTCACGCCGAGCTCAGTCTTGGCAGGATGGAGTCCTACTTGATAAAGAATCAGCTGACGGATGTTACACTTATTGCTGGTAAGCTGCCCCGTGCTTCCTCCTTGGTCATGTGGCACAATTTACATTAAAGTACCCTTGCAATTGAGCGTGTATATTTTTGATCAACCAAATAATTCACTTAATTGGCCTTTTATGCGGGTTGAAAGGAAACTTGAGTAGAAAATTATATTTATGCCAAATACTGGTTATGAAAGATTGATGGCAGCAGGTGTGCCCACATGAATTTAATTACCACTCTAGTCATTACTTTTTTCAAAATCTAGGCTGACACCTCATGCAGAACCGTCTTTCAAGGTATCACAATATTAGCTCAACTTCAAAATGTAGGAGACGGAAGCTACTTGATGGCACACAGTGGCACAGTATATTCCCACCCACCAAAACAAACTTAATTAAAAATGCATATCATAGCCACAGTATTTCAGGAACCTTCCTGATCAAAAGAAGCAGAGAAAACAATAGAAAAACATAGGAAACACATACAGTTGTATCTGGACTAAAAAGCCATAATTACAAATATTTAAAAAAACTCTGAATTTTAATTTAAAATTACTAATTGAGCATAACTATAGTATTTAATCAATATAATACAGGTTCAACACCATTAAATCCAAAACATGTCTTAAGTAACTGAACAAGTATCCAAAATAAGGTATAATAATACTGTAAATACAAATGTGTTTATGCGGTACACAATTCTACAAGGTGCACCTCTCAGATTTGGGGCTGTTGGTCAGTTGTTAACGGATCTGCATGAAAGTATTTTATGGGGATGGGGGTTATAGTATGCTTGGACTAATGTACTTTTTCACATTTCATGAAATCCGCACCTTGCTAAAACCCCTATGCATCTGTTAAAACGAGCTTGCCACTGAAGCTGTGCCTACGCCATTTTACCACAGATCAGGGTGGTGGTGTCTGGCTATTGCGTCAAAACTTCGAATTACCCCATCTATCAGACAGATGGAGGAATGTTGAGTCCATGTTGGTACGTGGAACAGTTTTGAGTATTCTGAGGTGGTGAAGGAAGAGAGATGACAGCAAGCAGTGTGTGCATTTGTGCCCCTGCTACCATTACAAGGTGTGTAACCAATCCCTTCCCCTCCCTTGCTTTACGAAGAAGGTGCACATTGGCATTGGGCCACAGAGTATAAAGGCCATTCTCATTTAGCAGAGCCAGAGGGGAGTTTGGTTTAAATCAACAGTTCGTCCTGGCGAAGTCACAGGAAAGTTTTGTTTACTTCTACAGAATGTCCACTGTTGATTTATCTTGACATCCACTGTGACACAACTATGGTATCCAGCACAAGACTCCTTATACCAGCCCCTACTCCTTATATGCATATACAGAAACCTTGGGCTAGGGATGCGTAAAAGCTATGGATCTGACTGAGCCAATGGACACAAGTGTCTGGTCAAAATCTATCACAATCTCTGTTTTGAGGTCGCTCCGCAATTATCGTGTCCTGATGGCGTTCTGTATGAGTCTCAGAGTGTCGCTGGCCAGAAACCCCAGCGGTCCTTTCCTGTTGACTTCTAAAACAATGTTTGCCTCAATAGAATTATTTGCACAAAACAAAGGAATGATTCAGGGCGTACAAATAAGTCACGCTAAGGTTAGGAATAGAAAGATCTAACTTGAAGGCTTGGATGATATCCATCTACTGTCCAGCTGACAAGTGCCTCCTTTGCGGTGACCTTCCAGGCCAATTCGCATACTTGACTCAGAGTGGATTCCTGTACATTTCCGATTACTGTATACAGTATCTAGTTGTGCACTGAAAAGCTGCACAAAGACTGGCCAACAATGCATTTGTGTCATAAAAATATTAACCATTGAACCTCACTGATTTTAGTTTGAAGTAACAAGTATTGCCTAATCCCCTAATTGAAAGATGTACAAACAGTAACTAATACCCTATATGTGCTCATTTATATACTCTTCAGAGAGGGTGATTGCGTGGCACAGGGAGTGAGTAACTGGTGAAATGAGCAGTGTATCTTCACATTCCCTCCACTAGGAGCCTTACATAGGTATAAAGTGGAGGATAAGAAAGACTATTTGTACCACACTCTGGGCACGAGAGACGAAAGGGTTCGAGTTACCAGAGAAGGTAAACACGACGAAATAACCAAACTAGATAATACAGGGGTGGAAACTATGTATTATCAATTATCACCCATTACATACAATGATATCGGGAAGGGTGTACAATAGTTAACATAAGGTTACACATTTAATTATCCACAAATCAATAGCGCAATTAGATTCGGGCCCCCTCGACAAGCCGCCAGTACGTCATAATAGATTAATCAAACCTAAAGAAACTAGTAAATAACGTAGGGTAAATACGCGGCTTACCGAGCCAGCAACAAGATGACAACCCGTGCACCCAAACCAAAACTGTACACTTACCGACGGAGTGCCGAGAGGGACACGACCTTTCACAGACGGAGGCGGAGACCAGAGTGCCTCTCCGCGGTGGGTCACCAGCTGACGCTGGCCAAGGAGAGGAGGGGAGGGCTAGGAGTGGGAGGGCGGCCCGAACAGTTCCGATGCGGCCCGAGCTTGGCCGAAGGCATCAGTTCCACACCCCAGCGTCCAGCGCGCGCACACACACGTCTGCTGCCGTAAAAGTAGTTTATTGCTCCCGTTAATCCAGGTCAAAGCACCAAGTCATGTTCGGTGGGGAGAAACCCCAGCACATCTTCTTGCTGTGTTCACTGCTGTTTGCTGGGGTTCCATGAATGTGAGGATAGCAGAACTGGCACTCAGAATGTAAACAAGTGAGTGGTCGATACAGGAATTTTCAAAGGGCTGTGTAGATTTGCTTGCCACAGCGCATAACTACGCTGCTTTTGAGTCTGCTATTTAACAATGTTAGATCTACCAGGTAGCAACAATGTAGTCATAGGGCCGAATCTATAGACGTCTTTCGAATGACAACCAACTGCTCACCAATGCTTTCTCTATGGGGATAGCAGTCGGTTGTTATTCGAAAGCTGTTTATAGATACGGCTTTGAATCTTCAAGTGACTTTAAAGTAAAGGTATTTCCATGGGAGTTCATTGAATGCTGAGTTGTCAGTACATTTTTACAGATTAAAACATTTGTTATTACTTGCTTTAATCTAAAAACCTCTATATTTTTGATGAATTGATGTACTTGTGCATATGTTCGGTGAGTTATGTTGCATCTTTTCTCTGTGAAGTGGTATCTGGATCCCATATTTTCATGTTGATTTTTATCAACTGAAAGATTAAGCCCTAGTTTTTTTTTGCTATTTTTTTGAAATCATATTTGTCTGTCATTATGACTCTACTCGCAGCAGTTTATTATAATTAATTAGTTAATAGATTGTATGTGTGGATGTTTTGTTGTTGCAGGTTCACGTCGCATACCAGCACACCGGCTTGTTCTGAGTGCAGCATCAGAGTATTTTGCTGCAATGTTTACTAGTGACTTGCGTGAAGCCAGCCAAAGTGAAGTCGTGCTGCGTGATGTCGACGGAGATGCACTATGGACTCTCGTCCACTACTGCTACACAGGTTTGTTTTTCTTCTATTTCCAGTTGCAAAATATACAATTTCATGTTTTGTTTCTCTTCAATGGTATTTCCTGAGTTACTGGACATTTTTCGAATAAGTAATGATTTGTCAGTAATGTACTAAAAATTATTGCTTACGGTATGTCAAGCTTTGCAATGTTCCAACCAGGTTCACTTTCTTAACTGCCAAATTTACCTAAAGTTAGTAGTGTAGTTAAGAAAGTTGTTACATTGAAAATTATTCAATTACTGTAAATCCTCACAGTTGTGACCCAGTTACAGAAATTTTAGAACAATTTCTTCATATCCCAAGCCTGTCTGTTGAAATATGTTCAGTCATATCTTGAGTGAAAATAACTGGTTTTGTAAACAAAAATTTATTTTAATAAATGGACTTTCTGAAAGTATAGTCGTTGCTCTCCAAAAGGATATCTTCAAACTTTCTGTAGAACTTGGCAAATAGTGATACAATTGCTGACTGGGTTATTTTATTAAGTTTATTTAATCATTCATTACACATTAGCCAGGCTATTGAGTGTCTAAAAGAATTTGATGGTTTCTTTTCTGTTGAGAAGGGGGGGGGGGGAATTTCAAAATAGTGTAACTGTCTTAAAATATTGGTTAAATTGTAGAGAAAAGATGACAAGCAACTAAGGTTTTGAAAATAATTTTAAGTCCAAATGAAGAAAATTAAGATTAAATACAAAAAATTCTTCAGTTTTCAAGATAAAAAAAAAAACTGTCCCCATTACTATGCATCACATATTTTCACAGTCACCAATTTAACACATTCTGTAGTATTAATTTGTTTTTGGGCTCACAGTGGCATTTATTAACATTTCCGAAATCGCATATCTTAGATCTCCCACTTGCATTTCCTTTTTGAGTGAACAACCAGTGGTTTCACAATTTTATCTCCTCTGTCTTAATGGAAGAATGGCCGCTCATCGAGAAATCAGCAAAACGTTTTTGTTAATGATTTGTCGCAGTCCCTGATAAGTCAGGACTTGCTTAGTGTTGGACAAATGGTTTTCACCCCTTCTTATTATGCAAGAGACAGTATGAATACTTTGTGTTTCTGTGTAAGAGAAGAAAAAATAAATTCTGTGAGGAAGCTTCTATGCTAGCAAGGCCCAGAGAACATGCTGCAGCAGCCACTCCAATACACCACCATTGATTTTAGGAACCTATTGAAAACAAAAATAAATACTGTTTTTTTTGTAAATATTTGAGCTCTTTCCTAAAATATAATCCCATGAAACACACGCCCTTAAAATATGTAACAAAAATATTTTCATTTGGGTATCTGGGAACTTATATAACATTAAGCTTTTGGATAAATATAATTTCTATAATGTCATAATATTTAAGATGATACGTTAGAATTTTTTTGTACTTGTTTGTGTTAAGAACTTAGAGTTTAATTATGCACTAAACATTTTGTTTTTGTTTTGGAATTGGCTGTTGCAGGTAGCATTGAGCTGCACGAGGAAACTGTGGAAACGTTGCTGGCCACAGCATGCCTGTTTCAGCTGACAGAAGTGGTTGACGCATGCTGCGCATTCCTCACAAAGCAGCTTCATCCATCTAATTGCATCGGCATCCGCTCATTTGCAGATCTTCAGGGTTGTGTGGATCTGCTAGCTGCAGCGCATAATTACACCACTGTGAGTCTGCTGTGTGAAAATGTTACCTCTTCTTGATTTTATGTCTATGAATTAGCTTCATCATCCAATTTTCCTGGTCACCACAGTTAATTCTCATAAACCCAAAAATTAACCATTTTTTTACAACCCATGCTATGAAAATTGAGTTAAGTCAAAATAGTAGGTAACCAAATCACAATATCTTCTGCAGTATGCCACTATTTGCCATTCTACGAGGCTGGCCCAGCTTGTGAAATGTCGCAATCTCACAACCGTGTGAAAAATTTGTTGTCTTTTTATATGTATACGTACTACTACAGTACAACCCTTGAAGTACGTATGCATTTGTCAGAATTTTATTGTTACTGTGACTGCTGTTATTATGTTTGGTCATCCAAATTTATAATAATGAAATGTTTGTAGTTACGGATTTTTTAGTTTAGTCGCAGAGTGAGAATGATATTGTTTGTACCTAATACAGAATTTTGGGCTTATACTGTTTCTAATTTTTTAATTGAGTCATGTCTGCCAGTTATATGTCCGTTATATTGAATTTTTTTTTTTGGTATTATAATTGATGGGATGAAAAGTAGTAGAACAAGGCTTGCAAACATGCTCTGTCTTATAAAACCAATTTTTGGAATACAGTAAAAGCAAAATGTGATCAGTCTAGACCACAAAACTTTACATATGTTTCCGGCTGTATAGATTTGCTGTTTTCTAATGATTTTCCAGTTCTGGTGTTTTTGTACCTTCATGTACCTCCATGTTACTATTTGTGTTTGCGAAGTGTTAACTTCTACCATACTATGTTTGAATGTTATGTGCATATTATGTTGGCAGGAACATTTCATGGAAGTTATTAGAAACCAAGAATTTCTTCTGCTGGCAGCTGATGAAGTTGCTAAGCTACTTGCATCAGATGATCTCAACGTACCAAACGAGGAGTTTATTTTCCACGTAAGAAATAAATTTTTTTATCACTATACAGTTTATTTTTTACTATTGGTAAATCTTTGAATGATAAAATATTCTCAGAAAAAAAATCTTTAAAGCATATAATGAATAGTTATGATGATAGTTATGCATTTATTGTACAATTTTTTTTTTAAACCCTAGACCATGACTTTCAGAGTTTTGAGACACTTAGGGTTGGTTTTGTATGTAAATAGTACTTTTTTTTTAAGATGGTAGATACATTTTTTTTAAATATACAGCACGACTACACTACTATATTATTCCAAATTGTTAATTGTTTCCAAGCATTGTCGTGTAGGATTATTTCACAGTAGTAAGTTTAGTTTCCTAATTTAAGGTGGTGGTTTTTTTAATTTTTAGTAATAAGAAATGGCAGGGTAGCAACGTACCCGTGTTCCTAGGTGACGTTTTGTTTATAATTGGCAAGTTCTGAAATTTACGATAAAAAGTGTGCAGATGGAAACAAATTAAAATGTACAATAATAGGAGACAGAATAAATCTGCAGGCTGTAAACCCTACTCTGCCTACCGTATTGGGTAACAGTTATAGGTTAAATTTCCCAAATTAAGACAGCCCGACTTTGGGAAAAACTAACCCTTATATTGTACTGATAATGTATTTTTATTAATACACTGTGGGTATACGTAATATACTAGATCAGCCATAGAGCAGGGTTGTAAGATTCATTATTTTTATTAGGTTTAAAAGTGAAAATTTGTGTACATTTTTCTTAGTTATAAATTTATGGTTTACAAAGAGATGTAAAATATGTATTTTAAGCCGTCACATATTTTACATACCCTATATAATCACCTCTGAATTGGTAGAAAGTATTTCCCCGCATATTTTTATACATCACGTATTTTTGTTGCTGTGCGCGAGTGTGAGTAGATAGGCTATTGATCATCTTTTAAAGGGCTATAGGTTTTTATTTTCTTTTGCCGCCTGGGCGAAGAGGGAAGAAGGAAGTGATGGCTGTCACAAAAGTATGGAGTTTATGAGAGCAGGGGAAGGAGGAAAGAGAGAACATGTTTGGATCAGTTTGTGATTTACAGTGGAGGGGGTGGAAGAACACCAATGAGGCGTGGCTTGGCATTACGCTGACACAAAAGAATTTTTTTTTCTCGTGTCGAGACTTGTGAAATCAGCCGTAGCATGTTTGAAACAGGTGGCAAGTAGACACAGAGTGTTTTAGTATTGTTGCGCAGCTTATTGGTTACAAGTTGTTGGTAATTTACTCTGGCCCCTGTCTTTGTTACATAAAATGGGAAAATTAACAGATTTTAAGTTAAAGGCTATTGCATTTGCAGGAGAAAACGGCAATCGTGCGGCAGGCTGACAATTTTCTGTGACTGAAGGCCACATCCGTTACTGGCGTACAGAAAAGAACGAATGTAGCAATATGAAACAAAATTCCAGAGCTTTACGTGGCCCATAGTCACGGAAAATTTCCAGAATTCGAGGAAGATAGCTCGACATTTTTTCTGTGTTGCCCTTCGCTTCATCATTCCATCCATGCAGTGAGCATCAATTCTGCTCGCTTGTTAAAAACAGCCAGATTAAAGAATGCATGCAGTTCTGTTTCAGATAATTTTTTTTTTTAATTTACTTTTTCTCACTCAAATTGTAAGACGTGTTCATCAGTGTTTGATTGTAACGTCCGTTTGCCTGCCCGAGACGGTTATACAGTAAATCAACATAAACAGGTGAATGTAATTTTTCACTTGTCCATTGGACAGGTGGTGCATTTGCCAGCAAAAATGAGCGATGCCAACGGTTGTAGTTACCTTATTTTCACGTGCTAGTCGTGAACTGTGTTTAGCGCCGGCAAAAAGTTATGTTCGAAGCCAATATTCAATAACCGAAGTGGGCACATGTGTCTCTGTTGACTTTCAGCAAGGTCACAAGCTTATGATTTTATTCCGTAGTGTGCCAATAGGAAACATCTTGGCGTACATTTCAGTGCTACCAAACCTAGATATACGGTTTGTTGTAAAGCAGTGCTAAGGCTAGACATGTTAGTTTTCACACGTGGCCAGCACCCATGATGTTTTTTTTTCTTGTTCTTCTTCTTTCTTCCCTGGGGATTGAGAATGCTGTCGTAATAGCTGATGTCATAGTTGCGGGGCTCGACTGTATTATGTTTGTTGGTGGTTCCCGAAAATACAGCCATAGAGTCATTAGTGTTGTGCAGTTTTCTCCCATGACATTCGTGTATTGTGAAGCGACCAGCCTGCGCTTGGGGTATAGTTTTTCAATTGGTCAGTTGTATTTCTAGAGTCTCTACTGTTGCTTACTTATTCGCATAAATTAATGCTAGCCAGTGTTACTGACACTTCAGAACCAAGAGCTGGTCAGCCTGGTATCAGTTAGGTGTAGGGTAGGGTTGATGCAGTTATTAATGTCAAAAACCCCAGTGTGTTGCCCGGCCACCCTACTTTAACATATTGCCTGTAAATTATTTAAATTCAGTGTGTCTAAAATGTTCATAATTCAATAATAATTGTTTCAATATGAGGGTTCCATGTTCGTTGTCGTAAGACTAATAATTTTCTAAGTAAGTCAATTATTTAAATAATGTAAAAATTATAATTTTGCTGAACAAGAAATCTCATAGAAAACCAACTCTAAAAGTATAACCGCTATTGGGCCTGGCGAAACAGTACGGTAACAGAAAACAGCGTCTGGATGCAATTCTTAGTGATAAGGTTTCTCATTGGAGTATTTTATGTTAAATGTGTTCTCAGGTTTTGTTATAAGTTCTCAATGTTATGATGACACGTGAATTTAAAGTAAATATGTCTTGTGTGGACTTTTCTAAAACAGCAGGAAATTTCAAGTAACTTTGGACTCTTGGACATTTTACGAGAAATTGATCGTTTAAAAGTTATTGCAGTTTGAAAGTTTTGTTATTTATTTTGAAAATATGTAGATGAGTTCAGCCAGCCCGGCCATGGTGCCGCGGGGGTGATACGATAGGGGTTTACAGAGGGTACTGCAAGGTGTACGGCCGGCAATGTCCGATGCCAAGGTTTTATTTAATATAATTTTTATTGTAATAATTATTTACTAAAATATGGAAATACGTTTTTTAAGTAAGCATAATTTTGCCGATTTTTCAGTGATTTTAGTTTGGTTAATTTGTATCCAGACCGGTTATTTAATCTTGCTAGAAGGTCATGGAATATTATAACCGGAAGGGAGGCCGCCATGGTGCCTTGGGACGCCATTGTGGTCGCCGTGGCTTGTGACTCTGTTCTTGACCGTCGAGGAGGCCGGACGTGTTCCGTGTTGTGCGAGGTTTGCACGTGGTAAGCCGAGGGGCGTGAGTGGAAGAGATGGGGCCGCGATGGAAGGCAATGGAAAGACTTTAGAACTATGCATTAATAATTAGCTTCAATCTATTTCATTATTTAATGTGAATTTGCAGCCGTATTAACCGCGTGGCCGGCCCACTATCGGTTTATGATTTGAGTTGAGCACGTGCTATTTTTCTTTTGAGTTATGTTTAATTTTGGTTCAGTTCTCTTTCAATAACATTTTATTTTGTACAAGGAGTTTGTACGTGG